>WAAG01030281.1:137837-158857 GCA_013390105.1 Tichodroma muraria
AACATCATGCTCTGACCTTCTCCTTCTGTTTTCATTATGAAATCCTTCCAGCACAGACAGATTTTTCTCCTTTTCTAACAGGAACAAGACTCATTCTCATGCCAGGCAGGGCTAATTCCTGAGCAAACGCCTAAAAACTTTCAGAACAAAAATGTTCATGCATAAAACCCAAATTCTTTGCACTCCTATTTTGCATATGTTAGAAATAAATCCACATTAATGGATGGTTACCTGAACACGAATATCTCAAGGAAAAAAAACAAATTCTTTTGCAGTTTTCATACCCTGAAACGCATTGGCAAAAATATAGAAAATAATTTACTTTAGTGGGCAGATATTTTGGCATCTTCACATTGAGTACCAAGTCAGAGCTGAGGTAATTATTTTTCTTTATATAAACTGCACATTAAATCAATAAAAGGCCTTTTTTTAAATCCAAGATTCAGTACCAGTTCTCAGAACTCCTTTGTATCATGCAGGTATTTTTCTTTACACAGTGTCAGCAACTCTTGCAGATTCATGGGGTTTTAATTTATCCAGCTGAAGAAATTTCAAAATTAATTTCACTTTGACCTAAGAAAGTTTTATTCTTATCTTTGACAGTAATAGAGAAGAACTCTGAGGGACAAAATACAAAAGGGCAAGAAGGGTGGACTCCACATGAATTTTAATCATCTCACCCTTCTAGCTCATGACTTTAGGGATTATTCATAATTTTTTTAAGTTTTATGTTTGTAGACAAAGACAGATGGTTCAGGTAATCAGGTTAACCCTGGCCCAGCCTTACTTACAATAAAATAAAATAAAATAAAAATTAACTCCATTCAGCAAATTTGCACCCAGTTATTTTCAACTGTAAAATTGGGGCTCTCTTTTCATTCTTAGAGACCTTGAAAAGAATATCACGTTTCAGATCTTCATAGCAAGAACTGAAATACAGGGTGACACAAATGGTTTTTTAAAGCAAGGGAGAGAAGCAGGGTCCGAGCTCTCAGTAGGACCAGAGTGGTCTGCAAGAAAGGCAATCACATAAATTACACTGCAGGATGAGGCCAACTAAGGAAGGCCATTTTTACCACATTTTCTTCATGTTACTAAGAAAAAAATTAAGGAAAAATTCCCTTTTTCCACACTGCTAATGGAACAATGTCCCAACCTTTAAATGCCCTTAAAGAGGGATAATGTAATCACTGCATAACTCCATTAAATGGTGTTTTTAGCACTAAAATATTGAGCTGGAGTCCTTAAGAAGCCAACAGCTCGTGAAGTTGTGAGCAGCTACTCAAAGCAGCCACCCAGGCTTTGCTCACTGCTCTGTTCTCTCCACATTTCCTTCTACTCTTTCTGTAAATGCTTTTGAGCACAGACTCCTTAACACATTCCAGGAGAGTTTGCACTTTTTGCATAAAACATGAAATTGCCAGGCACGGGGGCCTGCACAGTTCACTGCAGCCGGCAGAAGCCATCGATCCCCGCATTTATTTCCTCTCCATCCCAAATCTATTCCTCATGCTGCTTGTCACCGAGGGCTGACACATGTCACAGGCTGCCATTATCCACCCTGGCAACTCAAATGCCACCTGAAAGAGAGGAAAATATTTAAAATACTCCCTTGCACAGCTTGTTTTGTTTGCCGCGGCCTCCTCGCGGCCCGGAGTCAACAGCGGCGGGAACAACTCCGGGAATACNATAAAAAAAAAAAAAAATCCCCAAGGAAAAAAAAAAAAAAAAAAAAGAAGAAGAAAAGGAAAAAGCTGTCTCTGCCACTGTCAGGTTTTGAAACAAATCTTTCAGCTGCTTAATTCACCTTTACCTGGAGAAGTTAATTATTGGTCAGGTACGGATGCTGGTGATTATTTAGAAATCTGTGAAATATTAGTAGCAAAAAGAAAAAAAAAAAAAAACACTCCAACATCATGCTCTGACCTTCTCCTTCTGTTTTCATTATGAAATCCTTCCAGCACAGACAGATTTTTCTCCTTTTCTAACAGGAACAAGACTCATTCTCATGCCAGGCAGGGCTAATTCCTGAGCAAACGCCTAAAAACTTTCAGAACAAAAATGTTCATGCATAAAACCCAAATTCTTTGCACTCCTATTTTGCATATGTTAGAAATAAATCCACATTAATGGATGGTTACCTGAACACGAATATCTCAAGGAAAAAAAACAAATTCTTTTGCAGTTTTCATACCCTGAAACGCATTGGCAAAAATATAGAAAATAATTTACTTTAGTGGGCAGATATTTTGGCATCTTCACATTGAGTACCAAGTCAGAGCTGAGGTAATTATTTTTCTTTATATAAACTGCACATTAAATCAATAAAAGGCCTTTTTTTAAATCCAAGATTCAGTACCAGTTCTCAGAACTCCTTTGTATCATGCAGGTATTTTTCTTTACACAGTGTCAGCAACTCTTGCAGATTCATGGGGTTTTAATTTATCCAGCTGAAGAAATTTCAAAATTAATTTCACTTTGACCTAAGAAAGTTTTATTCTTATCTTTGACAGTAATAGAGAAGAACTCTGAGGGACAAAATACAAAAGGGCAAGAAGGGTGGACTCCACATGAATTTTAATCATCTCACCCTTCTAGCTCATGACTTTAGGGATTATTCATAATTTTTTTAAGTTTTATGTTTGTAGACAAAGACAGATGGTTCAGGTAATCAGGTTAACCCTGGCCCAGCCTTACTTACAATAAAATAAAATAAAATAAAAATTAACTCCATTCAGCAAATTTGCACCCAGTTATTTTCAACTGTAAAATTGGGGCTCTCTTTTCATTCTTAGAGACCTTGAAAAGAATATCACGTTTCAGATCTTCATAGCAAGAACTGAAATACAGGGTGACACAAATGGTTTTTTAAAGCAAGGGAGAGAAGCAGGGTCCGAGCTCTCAGTAGGACCAGAGTGGTCTGCAAGAAAGGCAATCACATAAATTACACTGCAGGATGAGGCCAACTAAGGAAGGCCATTTTTACCACATTTTCTTCATGTTACTAAGAAAAAAATTAAGGAAAAATTCCCTTTTTCCACACTGCTAATGGAACAATGTCCCAACCTTTAAATGCCCTTAAAGAGGGATAATGTAATCACTGCATAACTCCATTAAATGGTGTTTTTAGCACTAAAATATTGAGCTGGAGTCCTTAAGAAGCCAACAGCTCGTGAAGTTGTGAGCAGCTACTCAAAGCAGCCACCCAGGCTTTGCTCACTGCTCTGTTCTCTCCACATTTCCTTCTACTCTTTCTGTAAATGCTTTTGAGCACAGACTCCTTAACACATTCCAGGAGAGTTTGCACTTTTTGCATAAAACATGAAATTGCCAGGCACGGGGGCCTGCACAGTTCACTGCAGCCGGCAGAAGCCATCGATCCCCGCATTTATTTCCTCTCCATCCCAAATCTATTCCTCATGCTGCTTGTCACCGAGGGCTGACACATGTCACAGGCTGCCATTATCCACCCTGGCAACTCAAATGCCACCTGAAAGAGAGGAAAATATTTAAAATACTCCCTTGCACAGCTTGTTTTGTTTGCCGCGGCCTCCTCGCGGCCCGGAGTCAACAGCGGCGGGAACAACTCCGGGAATACAAAATCATTCTTCTATTAAAGATAAGCAGAACGGAGCTAAGGTCAACAAGCAGCAGCAGAATGATAAATCTCCACAGCTTGTTTTACACATCACTGGGTTTAATGCAGAATTTGGAGTTTTGGCTGCAATTTTTAGGGGGGGGAAAAAGCAGCAGAACTGCCTCAGGGAGAGTTGGTGCTCCGGCCAGGTTAGGAAATCCTGGATCCTCTGCTTTTGGCCTTGGTGCTGCCATCACAGGAGAAATCGGAATAGATCTCACTCACCCAGTCTTGGCGGAAATAGTAAAATAATTGTGGTTTTACTCCGCTTGTAGCAACGCTCTAAATTGCCCTCATGGGCTCAGGTATCCTCAGCTTGCCAAAAGCCTCCAGTGCCATTGACAGCAGCAGCTTGGGGCTGCACAGTGACGAAAACAGGGGGGAGACAGCAGAAAAGTGGGATTTTCCGCAGGAATCTGTGGGATGTTACAGACAGGACACGAGGTCTGAGAGAAGCGGTGCACACACATCAGGACAGCAGAGAGCTGCATTTCTTACCTGCTCTGCCAAGCATTAAAAACTGTAAATTAATCCCACTCTAATGTGGGAAGAGAATTCAGACTTCGTAGAAATGCAGGAATGATGTGGGATTATTAGAAATCACAACATGATTTCCTGCAGTATCCAATATCACTAATTACTGGCACAAGGTGCCAGATTCAAGGGAAAGGGAAGGAAACTCCAGAAAGTCTCTTTGAAGCACATGAGCCAGCACAGAACCCACACATTTCAAATGTGTCAGGATGATATGCAGAAAAATTCAGAAATCAAGGAGTTTTTCTTGTTCAGCAGATCCTGCATCCACGATCCTTTACCATGGCCTCAGGAACAGATAACTCCAAAGAGGTGCTCTTTGAGGGGGAATTTGAGGATTCTTTGGTAATACTTCTGTTATAAAACTGTACTTCCTCAAATATTTTTAAGGCTTGTACTAAAATATTGCCATCTCAGAAATGTACCTTCGGAATAACCCCACAATCACGAGGAAAGCTCTTTTCTACAATTCCTTACATTTTTTGCAAGGGGGAGGAAAACACTGTAAAATTCCTCTGTTCTCTGTAATTAAAAGAGTTCTACTTTCTTTACTCTGAGGGGAGAGGAGCTCTGGAACAGATTGCCCAGAAAGCTGAGGATGGCTCCATCCCTGGAAGTGTCCAAGGCCAGGTTGGGCAGAGCTTGGAGCAGCCTGGGATGGTGGAAAGTGTCCCTGCCCATGGCAGAGCAGGTACTGGATGGGCTTTAATGTCCCTTTTAATCCAAGGTTTTTTACGATTCCTATGGAGTTCATGAATCCCCCCAGGTTTGTGTCCTCCACGGCTCTGGAGTGACTTCAGTCCTTGCTTGCAAACATCTCCCTCAACAGACAGAGGCACTTCCAGAGATTTTAGAAAATCAGTTCTCATCAGCTGAAGCCCCGTCCATGAGGAGTTTGGCCCTGTCTGCTCCCAACACCATCCAAAGGACTGGGAACAAACAGCAAACCTGCAATGATCCTGATTCAGGTGCATTTAGGCATCGTGGGTGCCTCTGTCCCACAGTTTGGAGCCTTTTCCTTTGCAGCTGAAAGCCTTGCCCAAACCCTGGCTGACCTCAGGAAGGTTTCAAAGCTGAGAAATAACCCAGAAATTCCTTTTAGCAGCTTTGTTCTTCTGATCCCAGTGCTCTTTAAAGGTTTTATATAGCTATCAGCTTAAATGATGGCTGTAAGTTTTGACCCGAATTTGCTCCTTCCTTTTAGTACACAATTAAGTTGATAATAATATGGGACATAGTACCCAGACTTTTTAAAATTCATCATCTTTTTTCTTCCTTGATGGGGTTTTGTATCTGCAACACTGTCTGGGGCATAAAGCTCCTGGCAGAGCTACTCTGAAATGTGTTGGCTAGTCAGCATCCCACAGGTATTTTTCCAGAATTTCCACACACTCTAGCTCATGTTTTATTCAAACTTCATTTAATATAGCCACTCATTCCTTACCAAGGGCTTCCACGAAAATGTTCCCTTAACACGTGGAATACCAGACTTGTTTAGTAAATTATTTTATGTTTCTTGTACCGTAGAGCTCAAAGTAATTATATTAACTGAGTTTAAAATGTCTCCAACGTGAGGAGGAACGTTCCCCTGTGTGGAATGTGCTGTTTGCACAGATAGGAGCTGCTCACAGTGATCACTACACCCATGTTAACAGCAGGAAAAGTGGATTTCACACCTTTCTGAAACACAGGAGTGGCTCCAGGGGAGTCCCTTTAGCTGCACAAACCCCAGATCAGCACAGACAGTGTTTCACTGCACGGCATTCACCGAGCACAGCCCAGAGGTCTCTCCTTAAAGGATTTCTTGTTCTGGAGCCACCTCCATTTCCCTCCATGGACCCCAGAAATCCCACAGGCCTGAAAAGTTGTTGTTCTCCCAAAGTGATTCAGCCACAAGAGCAGCGAGTTCAGAGAGCTCTGTCCCAGCAGGATGAAAGCTCTGAACCCTCCAGGGCAAAGGCAGCTCTGAATCCCAGGCTGCTTTGGGATGGAAGGGACCTTAAAACCCCTCCAGTTGCACCTCCTGCCCTGTGCCACAGAACACAATTTTTCCAGAGACTCCCAGCCCCTTTCTCCTCACTGCACAAGGAGCTTTTACTCAATCAGGGCCGATAAAAAATTAAATCATCATTCTCCAAAGAATTAATAATCTGATTGGATTAGTCTGAGCAATCACTGAGGTCTCAGTGCTGCCACTGAGTCAACAAGAATCATTTGATAAGATTCAATATGAGCTGAACATGGCTTTTGCCCCAAAATGATTATTAACTATCAGAATATTTATTACAGTTTATCTGCCCAGAATATTAAATCTGCCAGAGGTAAGGAATGACTGCAGGAGTCACTGTATGAATGAAAGCAACACATCCTTGGGTGTTTCTTTGTTGTTGTTTTTTTTTAATTCAGTGTCTGCCACTGAATGTCACAAGTCTCCATGACATCCCTGACTCTTGGTCTTTGCATTTGAAGAGCCAAAAAATAAATAATTAAAGTGCAAACTCATCCAGCTCCGACAGCTCCGTATTGAGCATCCATCAGAGCTGAGCCGTGTGTGCTGTTTATTCCAGCATGTGTTTGGAATATATTTTGTTCCTGATAAACCAGTGACAGGGCTACGTGGAAAACGAGTGCAAGGAAAGTGAAACTTCTTTCCTCTAGTTAAACAATTTTGCTTCTCTTTGTCTTCCAGCACTGGTCTGTAACCTTGGGAAGGACAGCAACGTCCCAGCACAGCTATCAGAGCACAGGAGTCCCTCTTTAATGTGACACAGAGCTGGATCCAAGATGGAAATCAAAAGCAAAAAGGCATTGCATTATCATTCCTGCCCTGATATCCCAAACATTCCATCTTGTGATCTCGGCTGCATGGCTCTGATATTCCCAGAATACAGATCACAAGAGAGAAAAGACTGAAAAAATGTGGGAAAATGGGCTCAGCTTAATCTTCCAGGGCTGGTTAAAAATATACTCCTTTAGGAAAATGGATATAATATAGATGAATTTGGGAATAGATAATTTTTCTTCTTTCTTATCCTCTCCTTACCTCTTAGGGGAGTGCAGCAGCTCATCCCTGAGGATGCCTTCAATGCCTTCTACACCCAGAGAAATCTCTTTCCCTTGGACTCCCAAAATCATCGCATCTGAACAGAAAGCTCCACCTCAGCTCTATCATTTTCTCAGGGCACCCAACCTCAAGAGCACAGAAGCCAAGTTCTTCTATAAACCTGATGAAACAGCCACAGAATAACCTAAAAGCAGAAAATCCATGTCCCCATGTTTATATATGAGGGTGGGGAGGCCCTGGCAATGATTCCCAGAGCAGCTGTGGCTGCCCCTGGATCCCCTGAAGTGTCCAAGGCCAGGCTGGACAGGCTTTGGAGCACCCTGGGACAGTGGAAAGTGTCCCCGCCCAAGGCTGGGGTGGGATTGGACGGGGTTTAGGGTCCTTCCAAACTGCAGGTTTTGTTCCAGAGCTCAAGGCCAGACGCAGCCCAAGATTAAAACTGGCTCTGTTTTGTTGCTTTTCCTCTTTGTCTTCCAGCACAGCCCACGGTGACCTTGCATAATCACCTCGCCACTGCTGCTCAGCTGATCTGACAATGAAAACAAGGGCTCCTGAAGAGAAGCCATGAAAGAAACCCTCAAAGAAAGTCAATCATATCCCATAAAATTACTCAAACTGTAGCTCATCCTCACCCAATCTTGTCCTGCTGTGTCTGTCCATTAAGGACATTTCATTCTGCCTATGACTTTGGGTAATAGAGGAATATTTCTTATCTCTTCTCTCCTCCTCAGGGTTACCTCTGTAGTCGTGTTAAGGGAGTTTTGTTTCCACACATGGAGTTTGCTGTTGACCAGCAAACCTGGCAGCAGCTGGCCCAGCCAGAACTTTGAGTGTTTTATATGAAAATTACACTTTCAGAGGCTCCTTGCAAAGGAAACGTCCAGGAACAGGCAAGGCTGGGAAGTGGGGAGCAGAACTCCTGCACTGCATCTCCTGCTGGGGCACCCTAAATCAGCCAGGAGATGAGAAAATTCAGGGAGCCAATGGTGGCCTTCCCAAAGGAGTTACAGGAAAGATGGAGAGAGACAATTCACAAGGGATGGAGTGCCAGGACAGGGGGAATGGCTTCACAGGGGCACAGGGCAGGGAGAGATGGGGTGTTGGGAAGAAATTCTTCCCTGTGAGGGTGGGGCTGAGATGGAACTCCCAGAGCAGCTGTGGCTGCCCCTGGATCCCTGGCAGTGCCCAAGGCCAGGCTGGATGGGGCTTGGAGCAGCCTGGGATAGTGGAAGGTGTCCCTGCCCATGTCAGGGGGGGGACTAGTGGATCCTTAAGATCCCTTCCAACCCAAACCGTGCTATAATTCCATGATTCAATCCCTGGTCCCATTTGCTGTGTCCAGGCCAAAGATGTGTTAATTGATGTGTTTTTAACTCTCTATCCAAAGGTAAGATCCTGGTTGACGATCAGCTCAGAGTTCTTTCACGTAAAATAATAGAAAACACCCAGGTTTGATAAAAAGGGTTTACCTGGGTTTGAGAATCTGAAACTGCACAGGAAAAGTGGATCAAAGAGCAGGACAGAGCCCTGCAAATGAGATATTCAAAGGAATTAGGAGCCAGCCCCCAAAAATGCACACACAAATAGTTCCTACCACACAGAATTCAACTTATGGACAACTGGGAATTTGATTTTAGTTATAAAGCTGAATCCACTAATCTGAGAGTCTAGGAAAAGAAACGGGGTCCATGTTATCATCACTGGAAAATAAACATGACAGGGATGTTCCCTGGAAGCTGCTGAACTACAGCAAGTGTCAGGGTAAAATATGGGGGTTTTTTGCCAGAAAGAAGTCTCAAATATTTGGGAAAACCATTGACTTCCAGTCTGTTCCCTTAAATCCCCCCCTAAGTAACAGTCCCACAGAGCACTGTCCATAGATTGAGCATTCTGGGGGAAAATCCTGTGGAATTGGCTCTCACAGGGGTACTTTGGGATGTGGTTTGGTGGGAATTGTGGTATTTGGTCAAAAGTTGGACTTCTCCAACCAAAATGACTCCGTGACCCTATGGCTGCTGCATTCCCACTCCCCTGCACAATCCTGCACCTCCCTCTGGAAGGGTTTCCCCATCCTCAGTCTGTTTAGTAACTGTGCTGGAAATCTGGGAGTGCAAACAAAAAATAGCCATATTTTCCTATCAATAACCCTTCTGCTACCTGGAAAAAAAACAAAAACAAACAAAAAAGCAGAGCCACACATTCTCCAGGGAAAAAAATAAATAAATAAAGGGACTGGAGCAGCACACCTCTGCCTCCGTGCCCCAGGGAGAGCATATTTAACTCCAGATTCTGTCGGAGTCAGACCCAGGCAGCAGCAGAAACCATTCCAGGAGTTATCAGGAGAGCTCCCTGCACTTCTTATCATCCTCAGGCTCTGCAGAAACGCCAGGGCCCCAAACGGATTCCACCCAGCACGTGCACGGGAAAGGCAGCATCCCAAATTCCAGTTCATCTCCCACATCAGCACGGAAAGGGAGGCTGCTTGTGCAGCCAGGGCTGAGTTTAAAGGCTGACCAAGAATGCCATCTGCAGGCCCTGATGACACATTTTTCCCAGCTAAATAAGTCCCAGCAGTAGAAACAAACCTAAAGTGAGCGCTCAGCACAGTGGATGTTAATATGACTTTTATATGCTAATGGAAAGTTCATTAAAAATAAACAAATACAAAAGGAAAATCCTTGGAACTCCTTACAAAAAAAAAGCAAAAAAAAAAAAAACCAACACAAAACTGAAAATCAAAGCCTACAGACCCTAAAACGCTGAATTTTTTATGGAATAACCTAGAGAGGATCATTATCATTACAGCTCTGTGTTCTGCATGCATATTTTATGAAGAAACTTTGTGCACAGACTTGGGAGGTTAGCAGTGCACTGCATTTTGTCTGCTGCTTGATTGAACCGGATGCAATGCCCTGAGGCATTGATTAAAATCAGGATAGAGAGAAAAGCTACTCCAGTTAACCTCAGACTGCAACACTCCCAGGCTTTCCAAAAGAGGAGCTGGCAGGATTTTTGTCCTACTCACTGAATTGTTGGATGCCAACACCAAAATAGTCAAGAGTGAAATAATTCTACCTCCAGGTCTGGTGACATTTTAAATCTTCATGTCCCTGGTCAGTAAAAAAACTTGAGGAAAATTTTGAGTTATGCCAGTTTTAAGTACAGCAAATAGGAAAACAAACAAACAAACAAAACAAAACAAAAAACAAGATAAAATAAATGAGAAACAAAAACTCAAATTGTAAGAAAATCACAAGTTTTCCAGCAAAGTTCTAAAGCAATTCCTCATCAAGATCCTCTGGAGGGTGTGGCTGATGTTGGCTCTCACAAAGTGCCCCAGTCTGGAGGGATTTTAACTTCATGAAATGCGAGCAGATAAAAACACTCCTGGAAAACTGGGAGCAATAATCGAGGTGGGAATCAGTGCCCGTGTGTGGTTCCAGTCTTGCAGAGAAGTGCTAATGCCTCCCTTACTGAGCCTAAAGGAGAGTAAAATTCCAGACAGCTGCATTTATTGGGAGGAAGGTGATGTAAAATCAGCCTCGCAGAGAGTACTTCGCCAAAACCTCGGGGTGTGCAGAGTCCTGGCTTTTCAGAGTGGTCACAACTCCCAACTCCTCACCAAAACACACAGAAATAAACGCATTTTGTTACATAAGGCTTTTCCAAATTACCCAGTTTCTACTCGTTCACCTCAAAACAGGGAGGGACAAAAACCTTCTCAGAGTTCCAGGGGTGCAGCTCATCCCTTACTGCTCCCTCTGTCCCTTTGCCAAGGAACACCAGAAATGTAAAACATAAATTCCAGATCTCACACAATAAAAAAACCCTTCATCAATACCTTCTGCCTGAAACTAGGAGATGATGGAAAGGATTAGCAGGGAACCACTGCAAAGAATTAAAAAAAACACACACCTGTAACCTCACACAGTTCATCCTGTAGGGATACAGAAATTTGAGCTTAATTTAATTTAAAATACTGTTTTTTTCCTTTTCTCTTCCTCCCCCCACATTCTCTCTTCCCACCTCAAATTATTCCCAGCCAAATAACTCCAAACTCACGGTTTTTTCATTGTATTATTCAGTTTGTATGGCTGTCAAACAAATGAATTCCCTCTAATTCATCTGGGGGTTTTTTTGAGTGTGTGGATATATTCTTTGAATTGCAGGCACTGCTGTTGGTCTAATTTTGTAAATAATGTTGTGTGATTTCTCAGTGTTGTCATCCCACAAATAAAACAAAATGGCAAACTTATTATTGGAGAACAATTTCCATACTTTTCCCCCTGGGAACTAGGCTTAAAGATGGCAGAAATATTTTATTACACAGAAAAAAATCACTTTATCATTTTTATATATGTCATATTTTCTTCAAAACGTGTCATGAGAACATTTCCTACACAAAATGCCCATCCCACATTCCACTTAGCTTCCTAAAACTCAAAAGCAACATAAAATAACAAAAGGTTTCTGCTGGTTACCCTAAAGAATTTATATTTTGGATGAATGTTTGACACTTAAAATTTGGCTGGTTTGTCCTCTCACATCATGATGGCAATCTCAGAGCTGTCTCCTACGGGAACATCCAGCCAAGGACAAAAAGAGATTCCAGATTAAACACAAAAAAAAAACCCCAAACTGAGCCTCCTTCTGAAGGGATTAACACAGCAGGGAATTGTGAAGGGATTCCTCACCCCCAGAAAAGAAACAGGGAGAAAAAGGCACCTCCACTCTGCCCTGAGCCAACTTCTCTGCCACCAATCCATAAATTCAGGAGATCCCTGCTCACTCCCAGATCCAGGCCACTTCCCCCCACAGAATTCAGCCAAAATATTTTCTCCCAGAATTGATAATTCCAAGTTTTATTGCAGGAGTTCCTGCTCACCCCCAGATCCAGGCTACTTCCCCCCATGGAATTCAGCCAAAGTCTTTCAGAATTGATAATTCCAAGTTTTATTGCAGGAGTTCCTGCTCACCCCCAGATCCAGGCCACTTCCCCTCATGGAATTCAGCCAAAATCTTTTCTTCCAGAATTGACAATTCCAGTTCTTAACTGCAGGAATTTAATGATGCAGGTGGAGCTATTGGACACAAGAGATAAAAGCCAAAGAAGTGCACTCCAGGGTGGGGAAAGCTGTCTTTTCCCAGAAAAGGGCAGCAGAGCTGAACAAGACCCTGCAGGGGGATGCCCACGTTGGCCATGAAGCTGCTGGAAGCATCCCTGAGGAATCCCAGGCTTGCACCACATCCCCAATTTTCCCAATTTCAAGGCGGAAAAGACACAAGAGGTGAATCTCAAGTTGCACAAAATAACTGTGATTTCCTGTCAGGTCACAGATCACATTGGGATCATTCCTAGACTTTGCCAAGAGGGTGTTGCATTCCCACTCTGCTCTCCCCCACAACAGATGGGGGCACTTTGGGGGCTTCTACTGTCACACAAAGCTTAAATCAGGAGGAAACCTGCATTCCTTGATGTGAGATAAGCACAGGAGCAGCAAACTCACTGCAGGTGAGGTATCACTTAACAGGACTGTGATAATTAAGAGCTGATGGGATCCTTTGCTCCTCACCTATTCCCAGTTTTCCTGGTCTAATCCCAGTTCAAAATCTCCCCCCTAACCCAGGGGAGAAGCCCAAGCATTCCCTGTTTCACAGTGCTCCCCGAGGGTGACTGAATAATCCATTCGAAATAATCTGCAGGAATAAATTTACCATTTTTAAATATATAATTAAGCAAGGAATCATTCCCTCCTCTTCTAAAGTTATTCTCCTGACAAGTATTTTTTTTTTCTGGGTGGTAAACACAAGTGCTGATAGTTGCCAGCACAATCCTACTTAAAAAGTTAATCCATTCCTCTTTGAAGGTTAAGAGAATGCTAAGGAAAAGAAGATACGAGGGCTTAGGTAAAGTGGGAGGTTCCAAATCACAGGAGCTCTGTTTATTCCCGAGCTGGGCTGCTCCTGCAGCAGGAAAAGCCAGGGATTTACCTCGGAGAGGCCAGGCTGAGCCCTGACCTCCCCATCGCCCTCCCTGCTGGGGGTGCTCCCTGCAGTTGGGACGTGCTGGTCCTGCTGCTGGTTCACCTTAACACCTCAGGAAGGAATTTTTCCATCTGCTGCTGCAATAAGCTATAAATAATATTACATATAATAAATAATACTGGCACAGCACCAGGAGGGGCTGGGCAGGACCCTGGGGTGAGGGAACACTCAGCGGGGTGAGCAATCCCAGGATCACTGAGGTTGGAAAAGCCCTCAAGGATCAGAGTCCAAGCTGTGCCACATCCCCACCTTGTCCCAGCCCAGCCCTGCCTCGGGCACCTCCAGGGATGGGAACTCCAACCCTCCCTGGGCAGTTCCAAGGCCTGACCACCCTTTCCATGGAGAAATTCCTGTTGATGTCCAGCCTGAGCCTCCCCTGGTCCAGCCTGAGGCCGTTCCCTCTCCTCCTGTCCCTGTTCCCTGGGATAAGATCCCAAATCCCCCCCTGGCTGTCCCCTCCTGGCAGGGAGCTGTGCAGAGCCACAAGGGCCCCCCTTTTCTCCAGGCTGAGCCCCTTCCCACCTCCCTCAGAATTCTCCAGCCCCTTTCCCAACCCCATTCCCTTTCCTGGACTCGCTCCAATTGCAAAGCTCCTGCTGCAGAGGTGAACATCCCAATCAACACAGCACAAAGAAAAGACCCAGGAGTGCCAGACCCAAGATTTACAACCCTCAGCCTACAGTTCTGAGCTGCTCTGCAGCCCCTCTTTCCATCCCTGCTCCCCTCAAATCAGTCAGGACACGAGGATAACAAATTCCAGTGGTATCCCAGGGACTGGGCAGCACCAGGAGGACATTCCTCCTCTCCAGAGCTTCACAATTAAGGTACAAGGGCAGGCAAGGCACTGGAGCCATGAATTCCCAAAGTTCTGCCAGCTGATCCACGTTTCTGTTCAAGGGGGCATGGAGGAGACACAGATTCCATTTAAATTTTTAACTGTACATGTAATTTCTCTCCAACTGCCCCTTTGGTCTCTTGAAGAGCAAGTAGCTAATTTCTTATTTTCTGATGCATCTGGATAGAGAATAAAACCCTAAAGAAAAAGGTTTTAAGGCACTCAAACAATTACAGACTTCAAAACAGAGATCACAGTAGAAGAGGTGAAATATCCCACTCCTCTGAGGTGTTTGACTCAATTCCTACCAAGTTTTCTCTCTTTGCAGAACTCAGTTTTATCCATTACCCTTTTTTCTGTCAAGTCTTATTTTTTTTTGAACACCCTCCCAAATTAGAGCTTAATATTAGCAAGATGGTCTCAGCTGCAGGCTGAGATAACTCTGTCATTTCTCGCGAAATGCACAAATTCTGAGCACGCCAGGAAGCAAAAGCAGGCAGGGCATTGTCACCCTTGGATATAAAATCAGCAGAAACTGGAGATTTACTTCACATTGAAGGATCTCAAGACCTTCTAAATCACTGGTGATGGTGGCACCACGTCAAGGGAAGGAAAGGGCTGAATATGTAAAAAAATTCAAGTTTTTAATTCAAGCAGGTCCTGCACTCGGATAAAAGAAAATAGAAAAAATCCTCATTGAGTAAGAAGCCATACTAAGAAAATGCCTCAGACAACTTTCTCCTGGCTCTGAATGCCACATGAGTGTCTCTTGTAGGAGTCATTACATTTAAATTTTTAGACCAGTAGTGGCCATCTCACCACAAAATGCTAAAGAAAAATCTTCATCACCGAATTATTTTCTTAGCCTGCAGTAAAACCACACAAAAAGGATGTCAGCTCTTGAGATTTTCTGTGCCAAACTTCTCCAAGTTATTTATTCTGAACTACCCAGAAATCTATGAGGAAGAACAACCCTATTATTTATTTTTATCCTTTCCTTGCAGAAGTTATATTTTATTTCCTAGCATCCATCAGTCAAACCAGTCAAAAACATTGCTTGTTCTTTTTCATCTGACTGAAATACACTGGAATTATGGGATCTAATAATAATTATTTTATTTCCACAGGACCAGAATTAGACATGCTGGGGAATAAAGAGCCAAACTCCAGTTCCTGAGTCCCTGAGTTGACACCAAGGACTTGGATGAGATGGATTTTTTTTTCCTTCTGCAGCTGAGGTGCTCAAATCTGCCCAAGTGCTCCACATGCCCAGATCCCTTCATTCCAGCACACGTTTCCCAAATCCTACTTTCTTTGGACTGAACTGTAAGACAAGCTCTGAAAAGTCTCAAGTTATCTTTAACAAACCAGTTCTTCTGTTCCTGTAAAAAAAACAAACAAAAAAACAAAAAACAAACATGGATGGCAAGGACAGAACTGCACCTGGCCAGAGCCTTCACTGGACAAATGCTGGTGCAAGGAGGATGAAAACCAAAACCAAACCACAAAACTAAAGCCAAACCCTGAAAACCAAGCCACACCTTTCTCTACCCTTTCTCAGTGCCATTTTTTCCTGGGAAAAAGGAGCCACCAGCACCAGCTACAATTCCAAAGGTAAGTAGTTGCCCATACACAAACTATGGAAAGGCAGGAGAATCTCCGTGATGAGCCAGGGTTTAGGGAAGAGCTTTCTCTACCTCCAAACTGCAGAGAGCCATTCCAAACATCTCAAACACATGGCCGTGGGAAGGGTTTCGTTCCAACTCACCAGGACCTGCCCTGCAGGATCCAGGCCCTTCTCTAGAGAGTTTGGAAGGATCATTTTGGGTGAGATGAGGGCAGAAGGTGGCTGGAGGCTGATCCAGCCTCACCTCCCCACAGCCTTCACCCACCTGCTCGTTTGGAAGTGCTCTTGTATCAAGTTAATTGCCAGAACAATTCAGCAGAGCCCAGAGCGCTCCTTCTTGGAGTGGAATGGATATTCAGGCTCTGCTATTAACGAGTTCTTGGAAAATTTCCCATAAGATTTCTTCAGGCAGGGATACAAGACCTGTTCCCTCCCAAAACCACAATAGCTGCAGCTGTGTTAACGTGCTCAGAGGCACATTAACGACACTCCATCATTAAACAAGCTCAAAGAGAGAGCAAACTATGCCAAAATCACTTGGGTTTCAGACTCCCTGCACAATCCCAGCTTTCTGCTGGCTGATGGCACCACCTCAACCTCCCTGCCCTTTCCCACAGCCTGATTTCCATCAGGAACTCTTTTTTTGTTTTGTTTTTTTTGAGGGAGCCCATCAGGAAGGTCCCATTTGGTTTCACAACCAAATCCTGCAACATCTTCAACCCTGCTCAGTGCAAAATCCATGCCCTGCCCTGAAAATAGTCCTGAAAGGTGATGGAGATGCTGGAAAAAATCAAAGGATTATCCAAAAATCAGCAGAGAGGCCACCATGGGGGATACCACGTGCTAAACAGATGAGTTTGGGAATTTTATTCTCTCCAAGGAAGGGGATGAGGTGCAGAGCGGGATAATGAGCTCAGACAGCACCGAGGGGGACACAGAATATTTAATGCTATCCCTGGGAAAGCACAAAAAATTCCAGCAGGACCAAAAGCCTTTTCCAAGATCCCCCATTATCACAGAAGCACTAAAGCTGGAAAAGTCCTCCAAGATCATCAAGCCCAACCATTCCCCAGCACTGCCAAGGCCCCCCCAAACCACATCCCCAGGTACCACACCTGCACGTGTTTTGAACTCTGCCCAGGACAGTGATTCCATCACTTCCCTGGACAGCCGCTTCCAAGGCTTTATTATTATTTATCATCTCAGAAATTTTGGGTCACATCCCATGAGAGTGATCCTGAATCAGAGGAGAGCTCCATCAGTTTTAAACAGGGACATGAAACCCCAAGAATTTTTGGCTCACGCTCCCACGACCTGATTTCCACCTGAATTATCCCAACACAAAAAGTCCCATCAAGGAATGAAGCAGGTTGGTAATGCCCAACAATAAAACTCCATGTGGGAAGTGGGATGCATCCTCAACAAGAGGCTCACAATCAAATCAATCCAAACAAACCCCAAACCATTTTATTTATAGTCCAGGAGAACAAACCCATTGACAGATGGTCATCCCAAGCACCAGGATTTATCTCCATCTATAATGAAAAATATATGAACCTTCTGCTGCACAGCAGAGGAGAGAGGCTCAAACACCTGCTCCAAATTAGGAGGAGACTGTAAACATTCCTGGAAATTGGAAAGGCCCTGTGCTTTAAGAAAGGGAGAGGTGCCATTGGCAGCTGAAGTAAATTGAGCAGGCTCGGGGCCAGCGAGCAGTGAAGAGAGAATTATGAGATAAGCACTGGCACGGAGATGGTAAGAAGGAAACCGAGTGGGCACAAAGCTAAAGCCCAGCACTGCAGAAATGCTGTCAGGTTGTGCATTACAGACATCAATTAGCCCTGCAAATTGTGTTCCCGGGCGTACTCCCGATATTTTCCATTCAGGCTCGGCGTTTTTCGCAGCAAAATGGATCATTGGAATGGCCAAATGAGGAGAAACATTGGGAAGATTTGGCTAAAAATGCTCATCCAAGACAGAGCAAAGGCTCCCTGAATTTGATTTTAACCACAGGGCTGTGTGTTGTTGCAATTCCATCATCCTTCCAAACCCATTCCAGGGCTGGAGCCAAGTTCACCTCAGCAGCCAATGAAGTTGTCAGTGCCTTTTGCTGATTCCTCCCAGGAAAAACATCTGGAGCTGCTCAGAGCTCTCCTAACGAAGTGCTGACAAACACTCTGTGATTCCCTGTCCAAGAGTTCTCCAAGAAAAATATATTCCAGTGGCAATTACATAAAATAGATCCACGCTGCCACTCTTGCATAACCCAGATTACAAAATCGGCATCCCAGCAAACGGGAACAGGGAAATCCAGGGAATTCTATGGGATTGTGCACTTTTCTCGTTAGCCAAAAGAAATCTTGTAAAGCAGAGCTTGAGCTGAAGGCCCAGTTCAAACCCTCAGCGGTGGAAACTCCAGAGAAAAGGGTGAGAGAAGTTCTGGGTGTGTTAAAAACAAGGATGGGGATGAGCATCCCTTGGGTCCACAGGGATGGCCAGGATGGGAGGAGTGATCCCAGTGCCCAGGAGAGGCTGCTGCATCCTCACCCCCTCAGAAAATACCCCCACACCCTTCCCAGGCTTTTTAGACAATTTTTTTGGTGCCTACCACCCCAAAATTGCAACAAACAACGAATAAATCTTTAAACCTTGAGCTGGATTCCTCCGAACAGCCGTAATTGCATCTCCAGGAGACATTTTGCCTTACAATACACATATTTTATTGTGGATTTATACCATTAGATTCGTGTTTGGTTTAATATTCCCACTACTTCCAAAGCTCTCCTCAACCAGCTCCAGGAAACAAGCAACACAATCCCTGGTTTTTGATTGTAACCAAGGAATAATGACAGGAAAAAAGCAAACTCTTGAGCTCAGACAAAACCAGTCACTTACTCATAAATTCTCTGCACCCTTTGCTTGGGTAGAAAGAAAAAAAAAAGTTTATTTGATGACACCCAAATGCCACTTTGAGCAGTGCATCTTATTATTCCACTCCACTAAAAATAGAGTTATTTATAAGTGTCTGCTTTCTCTAGCAGAACAAAAATCCACGGGTTTTATTCTAAAGGCAAACAGAAGTGCTGCTGCTTTTCAAATTCCTCTCTCAAAGCCACAACTGGGACTACAAAACTCACACCCACCTCTTTTTTAGATAATGCACAGCCTCCTTTTATTTATTTATTTTTTAATTTGAGTGCAATGCACAAGCTATACAAATGTGCCTTTCAGCTGGGTTGAACCTTTAATCAGAGCTGTTAATCAGTTTAAAAACTATTTAAGCAGAACTTCTACTTAAAGCCATCCCAGAGGATAAGTTGGGTTATAATTTTCATTAGTACTCTGGGGAAAATAAAGACTTTTTGATAAATTGAAATTTCTATAAATTAAAGTTTCTATAAACTAAATTAAAATGTCTATAAATGAAAAGGAATTTTTAATAAATTAAAATTACTATAAAATACATTGAAATGTCTATACAGTAAATTGAGCTTTTTATAAATCAAAATGTCCATAAATTCCATCAAAATGTCCATAAATTCCATCAAAATGTCCATAAATTCCAAATTTTATAAATTAAATTCACTTGGTATGTTTTTGCTTTAAATGTTAGGACATCTGATCAATTTTTAAGCTCACCCCCCTCCTGAATATGTGGATTTAACAGAGGAGATTGGCAGGACAACTCCACAGCCAAAAGCAGCACTTAAAACTTAGGAATTCCGGGATGAAACCCCATCATTTGATTCTTTCCTGCCCAAACAGCAGCCTAAATGTGTGGAGCCCAGTCTGCTCCAGCTCAGATTTTTATTACAAAATTAATTTGAGCCTCCCAAATTCCCCTGCTGCACCTCAAGTGCTGCCATTTCCACGGAAATCCAAGCCTGAGGGATAACTGGGCCATTGTTTCATGGATTAATTAGGGCCACAGATCATCAGCAAACAACATCTGGCACCCCAAGGGCAACCCTGCCTCAAACCCTAAAGCTCAGCTTAACCTCCTGCAATGCTTTGGGGACACACCCAAATCTGGAGAGTCAGTTTTATCCACAGGGATTCCTCTCCAGGAAAAAGTAAAGTAAAAAAGAATTCTGAAAGTCTTCAAGGCCAGCTTGGAGCTGCCTGGGGTAGTGGGAGGTGTCCCCACCCATGGCAGGGGTGGAACTGGATGAGCTTTAAGGTCCCTTCCAACCCAAACCATTCCATGAGTCCATGGAAAGTTTTAATTTTGAATTTCGGTTTTCACCAGTTCGAGTTGAGGCCACCAATGTGAGTAAAAACAAACAAACAAACCCAAAAAAATCATCTCCAACACAAACCTGCAGCTCCTTGGCTGAACTCACCAGCCTGGCTCTTCCAGTCGTTTAAAAATCCTTGGCTTCCTATTTTATGAACAAAAATTCGTCTCAAAGACCTACTTTTCCAGCAGGAACATCAATATTTTATATTCCCCCTTTTCTGGAAAGATCCCAGGCTGACTTAGATGTTGTTTAAAGAAAAGTACCGAGCCCACATTATGTAATCTAAAACACCACCTTTGTCTCCAAGGGAACATCCCAGCTTAATCCAGAGCTCCACAAAGAGTCTGAGGATTAAAGCTCCAACAAAACCACTGAAATAAAGAAAACTCTCCCACTTCCTTAAAAACCAGCTTGTTTTGCCACAGAGCATTCCCAGAAGGACTGGGGAAAAATTCTTATTTTCTTTCCATGGCATATTTGGCACATCAGGTGCCAGTGGATGTTTAGGAGTGTCCTGGGTTGTCACCACGGATCCATTTGAAGTGGCTGAAGAAAGAGCCAGAAAAAGCAGCTCAGCCCAGCAGTCCATCTCTGCCAGCAGCACTTTTTATTCCACCTTCTTTTCATCCCTTTATTATCCCTTTGACCCATTTCTTGGGAATAATATCAGCTTCCTAACTTTTTTTTTAAATTACATTTTTCTAGGCAGCAAAGCCTAAAAGCCTCGTGGAAGCTGGTGAGCACCTAAAATGTTCCTTCATATTTTGCATTTCCCCGATTTTCCCAGGAAATCTGAGCGGAGCTCCCACACAACCAGTGAGACAAAAGCCACCCCAGGGAGCTGCTGGGATAAATCCAGAACTCCTGAATTTTTAATGGAGCTGGGAAAGTGTTTGTGGCTCTGCGAGGTGATTCCCACCATGGGATTTTCCTGAGGAATCCTCTGCTGACATCACTGGGAAATTCTGAGCACGGAGCTTTTGAATCTAATTTTGCAATTTCATCTAACTCAATTTATATCATAAAATATACTTACA
>WAAG01030284.1:0-12350 GCA_013390105.1 Tichodroma muraria
ATAATAAGAGAGGTGCCAGAGTTTGAACTTGATATAAACAAAAATGGATTTCCTCCTTAAGCAAGGATGAGCTATATAAGGATATATTTTGAGAGACAAAATTAAAAGCCCCTACCCCAGATGCATAATTTTAAATTATGTGTGTGAGTCTGATTTTTTTTTTTAAATTTTTCATTTCAATGATCAAAAAGGTTATTCACAGAGAAAGATCACTTTGTTTAAATAAATAACAGACGCCATGATTCTTCTAGAAGTTTTTAAATCCCAGATGACTCGTGTTTTTTGCTGGTGAAACATAAAATGTATTTTTCTCTCCAGGGCTTTGGAGGAAAGCCAGAAAACTCCTCTGGTGATGGCATAAATCTGGAGTTGAGGGGGAGGAGCTGAAATGTTGGTGTATCTGCCTGGCAGCCCACTGATATTAAAAGGAGACAAAATCTGAGTGTCATCAGTTTGGCACCTGTCCTCTGGCAGTGGCCAGTACCTGAGGCTTCAGAGGAAATGAAACACAAATGATAAAGCACTTGGCCAATTAAACTCTGCACAGTCCCTGGAAGCAGAGTTCCCTTCTGAACCCCATAGGCAGGTAACTAAAGCCCTGAAGCATAATATTAGATTACCCTCATTATCTTAACTGAGACAGGTAGAAACAGGGCATAAAACTACCCAGTGTCCTTTAAAAGCCCAGCCACTAATATTAGATTCAATGGGCTCCTGCAGCAATGAATTCTCTGGTACTGTCACGGTCAGAGTGTCACCAACTCACATGAAATGGATCATCTGTATCAATATATTAGATTTTCTTTAATTTTTCCAGGGAAACAGAGGTGAAAAGTCCTGGGTGAAGTGATCATTAAAACAATAACAGAGCCATTCTAGAGGAAGAGAGAGCAACTTCTCCTTGAAAAGCTCCACGGTGCAAGAACTAAAACTTTGGGGCTGTTTAATTAAATTCAGGAACAAGCTGGTTCAGCCAAGTTGAAGGGTTTTAATTTCATAAATGAGGAAAATATCATTTGAAAAGCAAGGAGTTTGCTTGTGCTAATCAAAGGTAGGGAAGGGAAACAGTGGACCACTGCAGGAAGGGAGTTGTGAGCCAAGGTCCGACAGGATGGAGCCGTAGCTGGAAAGATGCTGTTTGATGCAATGACATTTCCTTGACCCTACAGAGCTGACTGCACACCTCTAATCATTAAAAACACCCCGTTGACTTCTGATGCAATTCTGGATGAGAAGTCCCTGACTGCTCTATTCTCAGACCAGCTCCGCTACAACAGTCAACCCCACAGGCGTAGGTTCCAAAAGGAAAAAAAATTATCTTTAAACACAAGGAACCAAAAAAAAAAATCAATCTAATTTCAGGTCTAAATGCAGGTTCACACTGTACTAGACTCCATTGTGCTGATAATAAACTCCAAACTCATCAAAGGCTCTACCACATCTGACACTGCCCAACCTGCCAAATTACTGCCTTTCAGGCCAGGATTCACCCTTGGGTCTCTGTCTCAGACGGATTTTGTCCAAGGTTAAGGAAGATTCTTCTCTCCTGCTCAAGGATGTTTGGAGGGTCCTGACAAGGGCCAGACAAGCCCATCTCCTGCAGCATCATTTTGCAATCATGCTGCACATTATTTGCAGACACTCATATGCCTCCCTGCTCATTTACCTAAACAGCCTGCTATTAAATTAAAGTAACATAATCACACAGATAGCTTTCCCAACAACAAAGTCATATAGAACACTTTGCTATTTGTATGGCTGAAAAGCTCCCGGTTGCTCAGCTCATTTTGCACAGCAGAGGATGGCAGCATTAAACCCAGACGTGGGAGCTGCTGGAGCTCAGAGTCACATCGTGCTTGAAAGTGGATCTCGATTTTCCACTGTTGTGAAATTAGTCACTGAGTTCACCCCTGGCAATGCAGCCACAATAAAGAGCCAGTGTTAACAACTACAGACCTGCTGGCTACAGGCACTGTTCTCCCTCCTGTGCTCCAGGAGTCACTGCCTGCTCTTCCTATTGGCCATCAGAGAATGAAATGATCTCAGAACATCCCTGGGTTTGTCAGAGCAGGGCTGGTTCTCTATCTGCTCCCTCTCCATCTTATCATCGGACGTTTCTCCTAGGGAATAGATGGGAGAAGATACCAGCTGCTATTGAGGATGTGAGATTTCAAATACTTCCATCCAATCTCTTGAAAAACAGTTAATTTGGATATTGATTTTCACAGGAGCCAGAGAGAGCCTTGATTCCTCCCCTTTCCTTTCAGTCTGGTATTGCCTTAAAAGCTCTGTAAGGGTGACATACTTTTTTCTTTTTTTTTTTTTTTGCATCATTGCACATTGGTTTCAAAACATACTCATTTTCCTGACAGACTGTCTATTTTAGATCTGTAGATCTGTGTATTTTTCTTGACCTGTCTTTGCATTCTTCTTTCTCAGGCACATCTTTGACACCTCTCAGGGAGCTTGGCTTGGGAATTTGGTTGAGACAGAACTCGCATCTCTGCTTTTTCTCCTCTTTCCTGCTTTCACTTTATTTTCGTATCTCATGTCAACACACACCACAGCTGTGCCTTGCTTGTCAATGCCAGGCTGCAGTGCCTCCTTCCATCAGCCTCTTAATGTGCATATGATTTAATTTTCTGCCAGCAGGACAAGTCAGCTCAAAACCAAACATGGGGCACATTTTAAACAGCAAAAATTCAGTCCTGAATCCAGCACCTAAACCAAAATGCTTTCAAATTAACAAATTATGGCATATTTGAAGCTAAAATGGATGAAGTAAGTAATTATGGAGAGCCCCCCTAATTGATGAGATGAAGTGACAGCCACATTTATAACAGATCTATCTACTAGGGGATGTGCCCAACTAAAGGTCTGAGTCTCCCCTGCTCACAAAGGAGGAACAGAAGGAGTCCAGAGAGCTGAGAATATTACTTGGTTTTGAAGTGCCCTGCTATTATTGAAGGAAATGTTGAGTCTGGATTTTGTTCTGGCTCTAGAAAGGAAAGATTTAGCTCTTTACATTCATAAAAGAAAGCCTATTTAGAAATGAAAGACACAATGTTGCATGGATAGCTTATACAATTAATCAGGGATTTATCAAGGACAAATAAAAAGAATTAGGTACCACATTCTCTGGGGGAAGCAAATCAAAGGATGAGATAGCTTTGCAAAAGAAAGGAGAAATGAAGATAAATAGCAATTGCCAATAAATTTGAGAAAATAAAGATGTAATGTTAGGGAAAAAATATTGGCACAATGTTTTATTTAAAAGCGGTAATAAAAACATTGCTTACTTTGATTTCTGCCCTTTCTGGTTTATTGTTGATATAAAGATAAATTGACTCAGACTTCCAGGAGCGGGAAAGCTACAATCTACTATTACAGGCACTTTATAAACCAGCCCTGCTATAATAACTGATTCATTATTAACAAGATTGGCTTCATTGCATGTGGATATTTGTACGAATTGACTGTGACCTAGGGCTGATTTAGGTCCTGACAAACCCACAGCAGGACCACTGGGCTTGCCTTGGAAAAGACAGGATGCATTTGACAACATGCTGCTTTGATGCACCTACAGAGCACGTTTCAATTACCACACATATATAGAATTCAGATCATATATAAAGACAATGGCCAAGTTTTTGAAGATGTGGATCAACCTTCTTCAATTTACCTTCCTAATGCCACTGACTGCAACAGTGCTCATCTGGTCTTCACCAAGGCAATGTAAAAAGAAACTCAAGTTTTCAGAGACTCAATTTTTCTTCAAGCTTTCTTTTCTTTATGCCAAAATTCCACGGAAGAATGAATGTCCCTGTCCCCTGATGTGTCTCAGGTCTGTACTTACAACTACATTATGGGGTGTTAAATTACATAGTAAAGAGAGAAATGAGGACAGTGATAGAAGGTGCCTTTAGACAGGAGATCATCCTTCAGTGGAGAGACTGGTTTGAATCAAAATTTGAATTTCAAGAACCTGAGTTCTGAGTTTACAGCTTGGGCTCATCACTCCTCAAGGACACAAAGCAGGCGCTCTCTCCGGTCGCGCTTAAACTTCAGGTCACACCCACACTTCTCCTGAGCAGCAAGAGCTTCCCAGCACCAAGTGGTGCCAGAGGAAGCAGGGCTGAGCCCCTGGGCTGTGATGGGGATGTGATGGGATGAGCAGCAGGACGTGCGTCACGCTGCCGAGCACAGAGCACCAGGATCGCTGCTCTGCGCCGCTCTTAATTTAATTATTCACTTGCTGCTGAAAGGCACTGAGACAGGCTATGGGACCCCAGCTTGCCATTTCAGCAGGCTGAAAATAAAGCAGGCTCTCCTGCAGTACTGGTGGAGCATCAGGGGAATGTCAATGCTGCTGTAGTTATTAACTGAAATAAGCAGGAAAGTAGAGAAAAAAATGCTTGTGCTAACATATTGTCAATTAACAGAGCAAGCAAAGCAGTTCACTGTGGATATCTGAGTCTGGTTCCTTTAAAAGCTCAGAACTTAATTTTCATGATTGTGTTTAAATAAGTGAAAATCCCATTTGTCACCAATATGATTTTTAGCCTGGTTTGCTAAGAAAAAACATTTTGTGGGATCATGCTGTCTCCATTTGTCTATCAGTCTGCTTCCCTCTCCGTACTCTCCCTTCACTCTGCTTGCTAGATTTCGAGGACTGCTTCTAACTTCAGCCAAAGCTTGGCAGACAGTCAGAGGTCTCCAAAAATTGCATTTCTGCGAGTGCCACAGAAGCCAACATCTGGGAAGAAAGTGCCATTAAAATGTTCCTACTGAGAGAAGAGGTTTGGTGAAAGATCAAACACAAAAGAACTGCTGGAGATGTTAGAGACCATCCAAGAATTCACTTGTGGTTTGCCAACCCACACGAAAGTCAGTTTTCTTGGTTTAGCTGCTCAAGGAACTAAACAAATATTTTTAGGACTAAATGTGTTAATTGCTGGGTGTCCAGATCTGTTGGATGCCTGGCAGTTAAATACACCACTGATTAACAATATCACAAAGCTAACATAAGACACAGATAAGGGGAGGGGATCAGGGGAGCAGAGAGATGAGCTGTCACCACAGACAAAGAGCACAGGACAGCCCCCCTGGGAATGAAGGCCAGGTCTCCTGGGTCTGGGACTTGTATTTCAGCAGCTTAAAATATTTTCTTGACCCTTTCTGTCCCCAGTTCCAGTTTCTGTGAGCTCACACACTCTGCTTCTCGTCAGGAGTTAGTGGCAATGATGAGAACCAGGGTAAGTGATAAAAGAGTGAGGTTTTTGGTCACAGATTAGGGGATTCCTGATGAAATAATGAGGTATGCGTATGATCCCATTTAAAACTACTTTTTCCATATTACAGAAAATTCACATGGAAATGCCTGACTCACTAGATTAGCACTTCTTCCCTTGGAAAGGGAGAACACAGGCTTAGAGGTGAGGCACCATGACAGCAGGGCACACATTCCATGCAGCTCTGCCTGTATCCCCTGGAATTAATAAAAAAATTAATCCTTCTGACTGCTTATAGTAGGAGTGCTTTTCCCTCCTCACCTTTGAAAGAAATATAACACAAGGTATGATCCTAAAACCCACGAAGCCACATGAGCAGAGGAGCAAACAAAACCTCTCCTTCTCTTTTTAACAGGGAATTTGTCAGTTCAGTATCTGTCAAAATACTCCTGAAAATAATCAACCTCTAGTTTCACAACCATATGCTGAGGCACTGAGGAGCCACAGGCATGCAGTATCACCCATCAAACAGATTAGAGGCATCTTCTCCCAGCTCAGGGACAAAACCAGAAGATCATACACTGATTTCTGCTTCTAAAATGAATTTCCTTCCTGAAATATTATTTTATGACAGTACAGTGTGCCTCAGCCTAGTCATGTCTAATTGGAGCTGTCCTGTCCTCTGGGCCTGGTTCTGACTTTGCTACTCTGTGCCATAAGGAAGCCACACAAGAGCTTTTCTCTCTTGAAACTGGCCCACGATAACTATCAACACCCCATGTTAAGATGCATTGTCAAACTGTGGCATGGCTGTCCCAGAGTGAGCTATCCTGTGTGGTGCTGCCATGGGGAGCTCCACCTCTTCTTAGGGCTGGAACAGTTCTGCCATGAGTTGGGCACAGACCCTGACCCCAGTTCACTCATCCCATGAGCACTTCCATCGACTACAAGCAACTGCAATAAGGAAAATTTCACACTGGCCTCATCCTCCCCCAGCCTCCACTGTGTCTCTTAGACTCTATTTGTGCTCCAGCTTCTTGGCAGCATGACTAAAGACCGAGAGATGCCTAAACAAGTAGCCCTGTAACTAAACAAGTAGTAACATATGCAAAAATCCTTCTGCAATGATCATCTCCTTCTCCGAGGGCTGCATTGCTCAGCCCGTGCCCCTCGGCACGCTGGGCTGCTCCATCCCAGCTTCAAAGTTCAGGCCATGTCTTTGCTCCCTCATAAATATTTCTCCTCCATTTACGCACGTCTTTTGTTCACTCTTCTCATTGTGCAAAGAAGACTAAAATTCTCACTTTGTGAACTTTTTAATGTGTGACAGAAAGAGGGAGACAAAGAATCCAGTTATTAGGCAGATCAGGTTCAGAATGAATCACAGAAGAAATTCTTCATTCTATGACCTCATCTGAGAGGGCTTTCTGCAGCCTGGCTTTAAGTTATGTGGGCCTGGAATGGGAACACAGCTGTGAATATGGGACCCATACCAAGCTGACTCTTTCAGGAAACAGAAGGTTTCACATATAACCCCACTGGATACAAGCATTATAAAAGGCACTTCCCTTCCGGAATTAATTTTCTATTGAATGGAAGCACATTGAGCCAGATGGATCTATTTCAGGAGGAGCATCAGGCTGGCACAGGTCTAAAATCAAAGTTTATTGGGTTTGTGTATTCAGAGCTGGAATAGCTGAGGGTGAAGTGTTCAGTGCAGGGGCTGACATGGTCACGTCTGTGCCTGAAGGAGCACCCCACGAAGGATGTGTTGAGTGAGTTTGCCAAATATTTAAATTGAAGGAATATGTGAAATTTATAATTAATACCTGCAAACATTTTCATTGCTGCTTGTGATACTAGCAGTGAATAAACAAAAGACATTTTTCAACTGTTGAGAAAGTTGCAACTTCTGGCAGATGCAAAAGTTCATTAAGGAGTGGTAGAAATGACTGGCCAGCTGGAAGAAAGGTGGCTCCAGTGGAGAATTTGGCTGCCCACATCCCTGTGATGGTTTTGGAAAGTCAGCAGCCTAAATCTACAGACCTGTGTCCTGGGGATTCTCCAGGTGACACACAAATTAACAGAACTACCAAAACAAAAAGTAGTTTCCAAACCCAAGGTTAGCAGCACAGGCTCACACCTAAGCCACCCAACCACCCATTTTTCCACACCAAACCCACTCATTGCTTTTGGAAATTGAAAGCATCAACTCTTTCAGCAGCTGGGCAGCTTAGCATTAGGCTGTTTAATAACTCCAACATGCTCAGCTCACTCTCCCCTCATACCCCACTCCCATCTGTTCCATGCAGCCACCTGCAATCCATCAGCAGGTTTTAGCATTAACAGCTCTGTGCTGGAAAATCTGTTCTTCCTGTTAGAGGTGTGAACAGAGCCTGGTCCCTGCTCTGCACCTGCAGTTCAGTGCTGGTAACACACCCAGCACTCACCCCCAGCTCACCCCAGAGCAATGGGTGTCAGAGTTGGCCACCAGCTGAATTCTGCTCGTGCCAGCCACCACTGGGGCTGAGTTTTGCAGATACAGAACTTTGCAGGTATCAGTAGCCTCATTTTACACATGGCTGCATGACCAGAAATCTGTCTTACAAGGAACCTATAGAGTAACTGCAAATTTTCATCCTGAGGAAAACTAACCTTTGGGTTATACATTGCTATTTCAATTGGGGATATTTTTAGTCTTATCACTGCCTTCAGTTCAGTGTGCACAGCAAAGAATACCACCAATCTTTGCTACAACACAAGGCTTGCTTGAAAATGAGTTAATATAACAAAAATACATTTTTATTTACAAAAGCTGTTCATCCTAGAGGCATATGAGAGCTGTAGAAAAAATAAACTCAATTTCTAAAAGGGCAGTAAGGCCCTATTGCCAAATAAAATACAAAACCAGCATAAAAAATCCAAATGAAAAACAACCAATTAACCCTACCACCCCACCAAAAATGCTAGAGGGGGAAAAAAAAAAGAAGCAGAAAACTTCCTCAGTATTGCAGGAAAGGGCTTTCCAGCTGTCTTCATGGATATCTTCCAAGAGAAATGAAATCCTATGCAACAAACACCCTTTTTCTTTACAAATGGTCCTGCAGTACCACTGGCAGGACAACCACCATGAAGTGCTAATCTGACCTGGTCTGAGAAATTCTTTTTGCCAAGTGCAAACTGGAGCCAAACAGCACAAACACAGAAGCAACAAGAGCCCCCAGAATTAGGAGTCAGAGGCAAAAACCCACAAAGTTCACGAGATCTCTACTAGAAAGGAGAATAATTCCAAGATCTTCAAGGAGGAAGGACCCTATTCTCAACCATACTGAAGTAGTACAGGCACACAGCAGAACTTCATCCTTTGTACTACATACACATCATCATGACTGCCAAACCTACTCTTCATCCTGTGGCAAAAATGCCTTCACTTTGGCCAAATTTACTACTGGAGTTACAGTACTGATAACTACTGACTGTGCTGGTGCCTCTGGATCAATAGCAAAGATTAATTCAAGCAAGTGATTTCAACAGGACTAAGTGCACGGGTGAGCTGAGGAGAATTTGAATCATTGCTGCAGTCATAAAAACCTACTTGAGGCAGTCACCCTGTGCAGCCAGCAGTGTCTGCCACCCCACACGCTGCTACAGCACAGCAGGGCTGGCAGCATCTGCACTTTGCTTAGAAAGCAGTGTCACTTTTGTACCTGGCTTAGATTCCCAGCTAAACACAACTGCTGACTCAGCCACAGACATGGCTTTCAAGAGCTCCCCAGGAACAAAATCCAGTAACACACTGGGAACTCCAGAGAGACCAGCTCTGCGCTGTGAATCCTGTGGCCCACAGGCAACACAGGCCTTTACACAAACAGCTTCTTTCCACAGACCTGTCTTGGCTTTGCACAGGGGAAGGAGGTGTCAGGAACCTGCTGGGGGACAGCAAGGCTTGTGCCAGTGCTGTGCCACTCCACAGGGGCTGTTCAGCCCAAGGGAGAGCCTGGTGTTGCAGCAGCATCTCGGGTTTGTTGCTCTAACATGCAGCCCAGGAGGCTGAGACTGAAGCAAAAGCACACTGAAGAATCCCAGAAGCCAAGCATGTTCCTTTGTATCCTCATCCACCAAATCTGGGTTATTAAATGTGATTCCAAACACTGGAATTCCAAACACTGTGCTGTGAAACAGACAGCACTGTCCTGTAGTACTTTGGCATCAAATACCTCTGCCTGACAGAACCATTTTTAAGTAGCAGAAAGCTGCTTTAACAGAAGCTCTTTTAAAAACCTTTTCCTTGGTTTAGTTTTCTTCATCACTGCCCACTCTCCCAGGATGACATGCAAATTACAGCTCATGTATTAAAAGTATAAATCAGACCAGTGTCAAGTGAAAGTGCTTCTAGAGAATGGCTCCATAGGAGGTGACACAAGGCTTAAGAGATTCAGAAATCTATATTCTCACCTTCTCTAAAAACGTTTTGCTCATTTACTTCAACAACTCTTCAGCCCCCAAGAGAACCCTGCGTCCACACTGCGCATGATGACAAAGCAGAATCACTCTATTGTCTCCTCAGCTCTCTACCCTGCTGCTGCCCTCGGACTCTCCTTCAAAGCCAGTAATCAAGGACATATTTGAAGGAAAAAAAAAACCAAAAACATTAGGCCTTTTGCCATTTGTCAGAGATTCTCAAAACCAGCCCATTTCTGCTGCATTGTTTCACTAAGGACTGCCCTCAGCAAGGACACAAAACAATTCATGGCCCCAGGCTCATCCTTGGCTTGTGAGAAGATCCCTCAGAACAAATCATCCAAGTAAATTAAACACAAACACAAAATTGTTCAGAAATGAAATGGCCTGACAAATGCAGTAAGAGGGGCAGGGAACTGGTGTGAGAGCTCCTCTGGAACATCCATTCCACTGGATTTCCCACAAAAGGTGCTGCTGGACTGTCTCTCCGTGCACAGCAAGGAGTCCAACTAAGCTAAACCAGGTGAAATAATAAGTTAGTGTGAAGAACTGCAGAAAGCACAAGTCCCCTTCCCTCACTGTGGGAGGAGGGCATCAAACCAGAGGGATAAGAGGGCAGAACTCAGCTCCAAATTCTTGGACCACTTCCTTGGACATCTACAGATGTGCACATGCACACAGCTCACTTCATTCATCTGGACTTACACCAGATCATGGGTGTGACCTCACTTCAAAAAATAAGAATTTGAAAGCCCAACAGACCAAAATGAGAAATAACCAACAGAACCAGGATTGTCACTTTTATCCCCAGCAGCACTACCGTGTGTTTAAACTCAAAGTAACCCCAGCTAAATCAGAGGGCCTTAGACCAAGTCACATCATTGCTGTCTTCTGTTGCTAAGTCAAGAAATCTTGGCTCAGGAGATGGCCTTACACTCTTCTTATCTCCTACAGACTTGCTGAGTAACCACTAAGTGCCAGTTGTGCTATATCTTGTCTTCAAAACCATCTGGAGAACCTAGATATTCCAGAACACCTGAAAGGACAGAAACTCCAGGGCAGAAACACAATTTTTAATCTACTGTCCTAGTAATGGGTTTTGCCTCCACCTATGAAGCTTTCAGAAATTCACAGCCATTTCCATGGCACCACAGCTATAAGTTTTAGGAAAAGCAGACACATCCAATTAGTATTTGGCTGTTTTAGCTCTGTGCTCTCAGGAGGAGATGACTTTGGGTCACTGGGAGGATCTCTGCCTGGCTTTCACTCTCAGGAACTGGAGGTGTCTTATTTCAGAGGACAGTTTTGATCAATAGGACTACATGAGGTTGGAAGCTGCTCTGCTGTCACTGGCTCTCTTCCTTCCTGTTATCCAGACCAACACAGGCTCTTTATATTTTCTACTTTTCCTTTTTTCTGTCCTTCAGTGTGTTGGTTTAAACTAAATGATGGTAATGATTACCAAGAGAAACCCCACAAACAACAACAATAATAAAAAAGTATGCCAAGTATGCTGAGAAACTGAGTGCCCATTAGTAAAGTTAGAGAGGAGCATTAAAAAAAGGCAGATTTGCTAAACATGACTCATTTATTTTCCTTCCATTCATAAATCTTAGTATTTCCTTGGATAAGTGCCACACATTCAGTGTCTGGAACCTCATTCTAAAATGATGCTCCTGGTTTAACTGCTACCTGCCTTTACTAAAACATCAAACAAACAAACAATAAAACCCCCTAAACTCAAAAACCAGCTCCACCTCTCCCTATCAAGAGTATTAAGTTAAAGCCAGGTTTTCTAATCCTCTAAACCTGTGCAGTGGCTGTAGGTGTGCAACCACCACACTGCAGCTCCTCTCTGGGAAGATGACAGACCCATATTTGCTTTTCCAATTCCAGCTAAATGTACAAAGGAATGGAAAGATACTGAACTGGAATACAGCTGAAAAGGCAACAAAACATCAGGCAAAGGTTTCCTTTCTGCCTCTGTAAACATTCCTTTTAATCTCATGTGGTACAAATGATTCAAGTTCCACACAAATGAGTCAATGATAAAATTACCTCATGATTTTTATTTTCCTGTGAAAATAAGCTTTCTTCCCAGCTACAACGGCAAAAAGCAGAAGCATTACATAAAAACTAGTTACCACTATATGAAACACAGAGTACAGGGAAAGACTTTAAAATCACTGATGTGCTGCCGGAATGGAGACATATTTTTTTGTATTTGTCAATATTTTGCAGAGCTGAGTGCAATTTTGCCTGTTTTACAAAGGAGAGCTGCCCTCTTTTTTAACTACACTTTTAGAACTTTTCTTTCTGAAGTGCCTAAATAGAGTAATACTATTTTGAATATTACCTTATATTTACATAGGGGCTACCCAAATATTGGCTCATTACATTTTCCTTCTGTTGTTTTGAGGAATAAAACCTTGACCTTCCTGAAAGCACTGATTGTGAGTTCCCTCAGCTACGTAAATCAAGACTAACACAACCAAAGCAAGTGTGATGGGGAAATCGGTCTGTTGGACTTGACCATCACTTTGCAATACAGAAGGTCAGCCATGTAGCAATGGTGACTTACCCAAGCTTGAGAAAATGACCCAGCACAATAGAAAATACTGTGTAGCAAACCAAGAAATGGCAGCCTAACTTAAAAAA
>WAAG01030284.1:25698-38081 GCA_013390105.1 Tichodroma muraria
AAAAAAAAAGAATAAAATAAAAAAATCCTGACATTAAATCCTTTAATGTCCATTGAGCTACTTTTGATTTGCATAAACCAAAGATGAGCAACAAGCAGTGTCTGGGTTGTCCTGCCCTGAGCAAGGGTTTTATTGGTGGTGGTTATTGCCCTCCACCCCTCAGGCACACAGACCCCAGGAGGACATGGCTGGACTGAGCTTAGCAGGGACCTGCTTTGGCCTGAAATCCTGGGGTTTCACTCGCTATTTAACAGAGAGTGTTGCAGGGAGCTGCACTGCTGCCTGTTAGCACACTTCCTACAAAATTAGTACAATTCCCTGCCAGAGAAAACACTAAGGGATAGCTTGGTGATAGACTGGGGTTATTCAACTCTTGACAAAAGGTTAGGGGAATTCTCCTGAAGCAGTAATTGTCTGTCACATGAAATACTGCAACTTCTCGAGCACAAAAGGAGGACACCATAACACGAAGTGGGTTAGGGCAGGAGGAAGCGAGAGGCAGGCAGGTTAATAGACAGGAATCCAAATGGACCTGCCAAATAGTCTAGGGAAGAATGGACAAAAAAAAAATAAAGAATGAAAGTTAATAAGGACCTCAAATTTATCTGATGTGCTTGTAGTTAAATAACTGAAGCTGGTTTCCTTCCAAGTCTTAAAGATTTTTGAGGTCAGTATGTGCACAGGGAACTTCTGTGGTATTGCACAGAGGGGCCTCAGAGGAACTGGCACGTGAGCCAAAATAAGACAGAATGGCATAGGAAGAATAATGTATTTCTTGTGGTGACAACATTCACTACCCCATGAAAGGAGACGCACATAATAAACACATCACCCCAAAGCTCCAGAGCCCAATCCAGAGAAGGTGGCACTGTTACCTGGCTAACTGCAGCCAAGTGAAGTGGATTGCCTGCCCAGGAAAATGTTCTGCAGCTTTGGTTTGAGGAAGTGAGATGTAGGAAGCCTTCAGAAGGGCCACACCTTTTTCCAGCACGAGTGCACAAGTCAGGTTTGGAACAGAGAGTAAGAAAGGCTTAAAGTGAAAATTTATTATTAATCTTGTAATGGAGCCAGAAGTGATGTTCACAGCACACATTTTACTATTAGCTTTAACTGGTCACAGATCCAACTACTGATTACCACTAAATTAATTCCACTGATGAATCCTTCAGTATGTATCTTACAGTCCTCTTTTATCCCCCATGATACTTTCCTAAATTTTTTGTTCTCAATGCCTGAATGGAGCATTTATCTACAACAGGACCCTGGTCTTGACTGGGACAGGGAACTGCTTCCACCTGTCATGTAAAACACAGATAGGACAAGTGATAGCAGCAGTGATAAGAACAGAGCATCTTCATAACACCCACTCTGTGTATGACATAAATGAATACATCAGATTATTCTTTAAATAGCCTACTCTAAAATTAGATAAGTGAATGCTGCCACGTAACACTAATGCTAATGGAATTGGAAGAGCTGGATACCAGGAGCAGACGGTGTTGAGAAAATTCTCTGCCTTGAAAATGTTAATTCATTTAATTGCCACTAATTGTATATAGCATCAGTGCAAATTCAAGCATGAGAACTGAACAAGCAGTTCTGAGCCCAACCTTTGCCAAGTAAAACCTTCAGTTTAAGGAAAATGTATCTCAGAATCAGTGAATGTACTCTCTTTCATGCTCACCTAGCTTTCCAAAGCAGGTTGCAGGTGCGCAGACAAGCCCACTACTAAGATAAATGTAGCTCAAATTCATCTCAAATAAAGTGCAAATCCTGTGGCACGCACAGCAGTTCTAAGCCACATCTTCCATCACCTTGCTCCTCAACTGCATGAACTTGCAGCAAACCCTATGGTGTCTTAAAATGGCCAGAGAAAGAACATTTCTATCCACACCTCTAAACCACAGTAAATCCTGTAATAGGTAGTTCAGTTTTATGGTTGGACTTTTCCAACCTAAACCATTCTATGATTCTATAAAAAAATTCCTAGCCCAATGGGTTTTTGGGGTGCAGAGAAGAGAGAAGACAAGACCCCTTTGTTTCATAGAATGAAAAACTAGATCTGATAGCCAACAAGACACTAAGCAGTGCCATGATGGACACAATTTGGTATGCTAGAGGAAAATTCTTTAGTCTTTTGGGAATTTATTGTCACAAGCCAGCTGCTTATACTGGATTAGAAAGGGAATTAGAAAATACACAACCCAATTAAAAAGTAATGTTTGTTTGCTTCTTGCAGTTCTTTTGCTCTTTCATACTAATTCCTTCTCTTTTTCATTTTTACTGAATTCAATATTAATAATGATATTCACAAATAAATCCCAAGATTCATGTCTTTTTAAAATGCCTCTAGCATTTTTCACATGGCCTGATCCTTCAGCTGTAAATGGAGCTGCTGCAGTTTCCATCAGCTCGGGATACACCCCCAAGCACTCTCCAAGCACGACTTCAGTGGGAGATGACCTCAGAACACAGTGACCTTTCCAGAACATCAAACCAAAATGAAAAGGTGCCCCAGCCTTTCAAGCAAGGACACCGAAACGAATCAATATCACTTTGCACAGATTTATAGCAAAGTTGAAGGAAGGATCGTGCTGAAGGCAAAACAGAAGACAAATTTTTCTCTGTGTGTTTTTCTGTTAGCGAAATCTGGAAATGGAGCTGGCACGTAACAAATGCTGGTAGTTAACTCTGCTACCCTCTGGAACGGTCCATTAAAATAACAAGGACAAGAACAGGTGATATTTCAAAGTAGCACTGAAATTCCAGCAAACAAACTGTAAGACTGACTGTAAATATCTGCACAGACTTTAAAAAACACCCATCTCAGATTTACCAGATTTGAGGGTAAACTCCCATTTTCCATCAAAGTAAGCAAAATCAAATCACACAACACCTTAGACCTATGAATTCTCTGTGGCTTTTAGAAGTAAAAAGGTTTTTAAAGGCAAAAAGTTCTTCCTTTTTGAAAAGAAGAAGAAGGAAATCCAGTAATTTATTAGGTTCCTTTAAAACCTGTGAAAAAATTTCAGATAGAAAGCTTGTGGCACTCTACTTATTTTAATGCTCATGAAAGAACTCACATGATTAGAAACGAAACACAAACATTCCATACTGAGTTGAAAGAAAAACTCCAAATAAGAAAAGAAGAAATGGGAGAAAAGAAAATCCTCTGAAACGATGGCCTAGAAAATTCCATTAGTCTTCAGATGAATAAACGCATCCCATCGTCACATCTGACACTCTGAATGGCTCCAATCCTGATAACTTCTCATTTTGGGAAGCAAAGCTTGTACAGAACAAGGAATCATTCAACACTTAGATATTTGCAAGTCCCGTTTTTTGTGCCATTTCTGCTGTCATCCCCCAGCTGGGCCACCTGGCTGCAAAGGGGCTCTGCTGCAGCCCTACAGCACCCTCAGCTGCACTCTGGTGACCTTACCAGGGCAAGGCATTTGAATTTTAAATTGCAGAGTTCCCCCCATCTTTCAAGCTATTCTTGTTTGATGCTCAAAGCCAGGAAAGTCAATTGAAACTTAATTCTCTTCTTTGATTTATAGCAGCTGTGGATTAAGAAGCTGATTTGGGATAGATTCAATTGTTTCCTCACTGGAAAAAAAAAAAAAACAAAAACATAAGAGCTTTTCTAAAGGTTTGCACCTTGAATAATGGTTGTGCGTGTGTTTTATTGTATTTCACCGCTATATTTTATTAGAAAGCATTATTCAACCCTTATTTCCTGGAATTTCACTGTGGGCCAGTCATGTGTTGTCAGAACATGGGAGCGACTGAACAGCACTCTGTGGTCAAGACATGGGGACAAGGGGCTTGGCTAACCTGGGATTTCATCCACTGAAAAACAGACTCCAGGCACCCCAAAATGGACCATATGAATTCACTGCCACTGTTAGTAGGACTTTTTTTTTCAAATAAACTTTAATAGGGTGACTTTGTTTCAAAATTTTCACACCTTTCCACACTTTCAAGTTCTACATTTCTAAATGACGTCCTGACATGCAGTGGACCAATTCTGACCCTGAAGAACTTCCAGTTTTATATACATATATATAACTATATATATATGTGTGTGTGTGTGTGTGTATAAATATATANTAATTCATTTTGGTCTGGATATTTCTCTTTACCAATATCTTGATTTAGTCAACAAAGGAACAAACAAACCAATTATTTGTATATCTCCAGTCTTCTTAATAAAGCCTTCCCTTTTCAAGTTTATGGGAGACAGCATGCTTCAAAACAATCCACTCTGATCTGGGGCTTAGAGAAAAAGATGTTTAGTTCATGAAAATCAATATACCCTCAGTGAGGAACATGAAACTGTGCTTTCATGCCAGGCCAGGAACCTACCTGGTTTTACAATCTTAATTCAGAATAACTTTTTGTTTGAAAATGTATGTGTTTCATCACTCAAAAATATTCAGCTTAAAAAAAAAAATACAGAAAACATTAATGACGTATTTCCCTAAAATATGTGCATTGAAATGCACAAAGTATTGGAAGATAGGGACATGCTGTACAAAAGATAGGACCCCTTGACAAAAGAGGAACGCTTTGAAAAGATAAAGGGAAGATCAATACGTTCCATCTTTATAGGCTCTCATCGTGTATTCTCCCGTAGTCTCAAGTCAAAGCCTACTTTTGTCTGTAGTCTAACAAAGAGTCCCGGTGTTATGAAAGGTACAGCGGCTCCTTCTTTATGCCCCCTGATAACTCGTCATTTACAGTCAGTCTGAGGTTCAGAGCAGCTTCTTCTGCTCCTGCTGAGGCCCCGCGGTCCCCCAAGGCTGCTCCCCTCGCCTGCTCCCTCCCTTGGGACAGAGGCTGCCCCAGCTCCCTGCCAGCAATGGCCAGAGCAGAAAACTGGGGGAAGAACAAACCTGTTTATCGGAGCTACCAGCGACTGCCACAGCTGTGTTACACACACACCCCGAATGAGAAACACGCCTCCAAAATACCTTAACCGCAGGGGAGGATGTGGCAAATCCGTCCCCACTCACCGGAGCTGCAAAGTCAAGGCGCTGTTGTGCCCCAAGGAGGGGCTGCCCTGCCACAAGCAGCCCAAGGCTGAGGCATCCACGGGGACCAAGCCCAGAGCTTCACTTAAGCAGCCGACTTTGCATCGCTCCTGGGAGCCCTGCTAGGTAAATATAGAACACCCCTCTCTGGGCGAGTGCAACCCACAGCTGCACAGCAACTGCAGAACAAAGCTTGTTCTGGGAGAAGTACCTGGATGTGACAGCAATTACTCGCATATAGAAACACAACTTTCTTCCCTTTTCACCTAATTATCTGTATTTAAGCTGTGCCTGTTTACAAGAAGTCATGCAGGATGGAAAAGGAAGAACAAAATCACACTTGCCTCTTCCACAATAACCTAAAATAGCTTCCCTGGAAACACAGAGTCCCTGTGATATTCCTTGGTGTCTCAGCCAAGAAAACTTTACAAAGTTCTTCCATGAGGTAAACTGTGCCTCTGTTATTTTTGCTTGTATTTATAGCAAGGTTTTCCTCTCCGGTTAAATAGAGTTGGTATCCAGCATTATTTTGAGAATTTCTGGAGGAGTCAGGGGGAGGAGAAAGGGACAGGGGATGGTGGGTGGTCTGTCTGGGAAGCAACATCCCTCCATGAACTCATGTCAAGGCAACTTGCTGGACCACCTTCATGAGTTGTCACTTACTGGCTCCACAGACAATTCACTCAAAAATTCACTCAATTCTCTTCAAAATCAGATTGATTGATTTCTTACTTTTTCATTTGTCACCATTCTGGCCAACTACAATTACATCAGGAGCAGACTGGTTAGCTCAGAACATTCTACAGCTACTGCACAAAATAAGAAGAGGGGTATTAGAGGGTGCAAATGAACTCATGCAAACACAATCTTTGTCCACCAAAGCAACTGCACTTACAGGAGCTCAGAGCTGGAGGCAGTGGAAATGTTGTCGTTCCATTTCTGAATCCTAGAATCCATCATTGCAACATCAGGGATTGCAGGGAATCAGAAAATCCTTTTCCATGTTGGTTCTGATCATAAAACCCCAGCACTATGCAGTCATGCAGAAACCCATGGAAGTCTTAAGATGGGCTTTTCTAATCTGAATAATCAGTCAGGACCTTCACGTGCTTGCTGCCTACCTGTCCCACCCAAGGAAAGCAGGGTGCCCTCCCATCCCAGCCCTTGAGCCTGGGGCAGCACAAGGAGACTTGCACTGCTTCCTTAGCAGAGGCTGGAAATCAGACACTTGCTTTATCCTGACATAATTGCATTTGTTCCTTGTGTTAGGGCAGATAAGGAAATAGCCAGCAGGACAGCAGAGTAAATGATGCCCACAACCAGCCTTCAACTTGCAAACACACAAAAGCACCTTCTTTAGAAACTCAGAACTCTGCTAGTTGAAAGCCTGAGTTCTCGATAAGGAGGCAGATGTATCCTTGGAAGAAATGCTAAAAAGACAAAATCCTTTTGCTGCAGACAAAGAAAGGCTCTGAGAACTGAAACCCATTTCTTATCTTCCAGAGAATTGTTTTGTCTGGATGCTATTAGCACAGCATTCCTCTGATCATTTGTAAATGCCATTTACAAACCGTGGCACGGTTGTTCTCTTCAGAATAGATTACAGGGTCCAGCCTTCCTCCTTTCAGACTGCAGCCCATGCTCTGTGTTTAATAAGGATGCTGCACATTGTGTTTTTCAGTTCATGCTCCAGTGCCCAAGAGCCACGTGCTGCACTGTAACAAACCAGCTCCAGCGCAGGGCTGAGTGTGTCATGTGGGACACACAGAGGATCCCACGCCCACTTTGACAACTTGCACTTCTCACAGAGCTTTCCTTCAAGTCACCACTGATCCTGGCTGGGTCAGAGAAGTGGGCTGAGCCACAGGGAACCAGCTTCATGAATTCCCTGCGCTCACAATAATCTCATGCACGCAGGGATTTCTGGCCCGATTCAGGGCTGTCTTCACAGCTGCACTACTGGGTTGATCCCTGGCCTCACACCTCCTAGTGTAACATCAATTTGCAGTATTTTTGATCCTTTGTTGTTGTTGTTTTTGCCGAGAATATCACAAATAACAACTGCTGCTTACACAGACCGGATTGTCATTTATGTTGTCTCCTCAGAGGTACTGAGGCAGACAATGGGAAGTTTTGATTTTGATCCTGTGCTAAGAATTGCACATTTCTTGTCCTTAATCCTGTCTGCAGAAAGATCTGAAATTCATGCCACTAGTGTCCATTGAAGAGGTATTTGACACGTCTCATCTCCATTCCCACTTAAAACAGGGCACAGCTACCCCACCATAGCATCTGATCAGCCAAAGAATGAGGTAAGGACAAGAGCAGACACGGCAAATAAAACTCTTGGGAAGGCGCACCCCAAGACAGACCCCAGACAGAATTCTCTTCTGGATTTAATTGCTACATGCAGGCAATATAGGAATATAGAATACAAGTCATGGATGCTTCACCAGCCATTCATATGGGGGCTGTATCTGCTTGCTTAATTTTAACATTCCAGTTATCAAACAAACATGCTGAACTCTGGGCCACAAGAAGCAGATGCTGTATGTTTACTTCTACTTTGAGCTGCTAGGTGCACTTTTTTCTCGGTATTTCAGTGACAATGTCCAATTCTGAAAGGCGCTGGCTGTTTATTAATTTCAAAGGAAGAAAGGGAACTCTGTTGAATTAATTAATTTCCTTCAATTCATGCAAGACTTCAACTTCACAGTTTGTGATCAAAGAAAGGATGTCTTAAATAATGTTAAATATGGTTTAGGTTTTACAATGTGCTATCTGCTAGTTTGGTTTCCACTTCTCTAACAAATCTCTTGCAAACACATCATGCAAGGGCTCTGCAAAACACCACGCAGGAATGAGAGCGCGAGGGCAGTGGAACCAATGTTTAAACCAAACAAAAGCTATTTACTGCTTAATTATTACCAGTTCTGAGATGAAACAACCCAACATCTCCTAAAAACTACCCTCTCCAACCTCCTCAAAACCATCAATGAACAAACACCTTCAACAATGGGACTGGTACTCTTTCTTCTAGAGGAAACCAAAGTCAGGTGATTCCCAAATGCTGCCATGTACCAGATCCCAAACTGGTGACATCTGGATTTCTCTTGGTGCTGCAGTGAGCAGGTCCCAGCCAGAAGGGAGTTTGCTCCCTCAGCACACTCCAAAGGCATGAAGCTGATGGAACTCCAGCATCACAGAGACTCCACTAATTCCAGCCCAACTCAGAGAATTATGTCATGTTTGCAAAAATATTAATGTGTGTTATACTCCAGTGTTAACTAAAAACATTTCTTAATCCATCGGCTAATCCAAACAAACAAATTAGTATAATTGGAGAGTTGTGCCTGTAAATACAAAGCATAAAGAGAGGGAACACGAATTGTCTTGTTGCCATTCCTCTCAGGCAGCATGTGCAGCTAGTTCTGCTCCTTGCAGTCTGAGCATACTGGTATAATTGATGGCAACATTTATCATAACAGCAGCGCAAAAGCATCAACTGCTTGATGAATTTATTTACTCCTGCCCAGAAGTAAAGCTATGATTGGACCACTTTATAAACATCAAACTGCTGTAGACCTGGTCTGTTGTTGTTGATTGAACAAGGGGAAAAGAGGGGGAAGAATGAAGAATTAAAAACAGGGCAAAAAAACCTTGCTTGGGAGGCTGGAGGTTCAGTGAAAAGACAAATGTCTTTCATTAGAGGAAAACAACCATTACTTTATCTAATTTAAAAAAAATTAAAAATAATCACTCTTGCATCCATGATCAACAGCTGCAGCATTATGTACTGCAGAGTTTAGTCCTTTCTCTGGCGGGTGTTTTCTTCCCAGCCCACAGTATTCCTGGAGGCAGAGAGTTGTAAAGGAAGCACCAACCTTCCAAACTAACATGACAAGGACACCGGGCTTAGCAAGGCAAAACCAGGAGCCACACCACATTCCTATGCTGTGGTCTCTTGTCTTCCACAGAGAAATATGGGGTCACGTTCTCTTTGCCCTAACACAACATAGTCATCTGAATCTATGCAAAACTCTGCTATGTTTCCTGGGTGGATTCCACACTTTCTGTCCACAGATGGAAGTAGATCCAATAGGAAATAGGTTCAATGGCTTTACATTTGCTAGGTTTCCAGACCCTACCTCTAAATGGGTCTGAAAACCATTGCTAGAGATGGAATGGTCTGCGACACTCAGCCTGCACACTAATTAAGTATTGTTGTTTTTCAAATAATAGTTGCAAAAAAATATCCTTTTTTCCCCTGGTTGGCTTCTCTGACTCCCCTCTGAGAAGCACAGAGGACAGCAGTATCTGGAGATGAGTTTCAAAGATCCAGTTGCTCTTTGGAGCAATCTATCCAGTCTGCAGCAGAGCCAGCTGTATCACCACAGGATGATTCACAGACAGGGAAACAACACAAATGCCATTACAGGCTTCTGTGGGGTAAAGAGTTCATCCTTAATGAGATCTTAATGTCTTATAACTCACTAGATAAAATTTAGTTTATGATATTATGCTAAGACACCAAAATGCAGTCAGCCCTGATACAGTCAGGCTCTTAAGTCCATAATTAAGACTCAATTTAGTGCTTCAAACTGCTGAGAAACTCATATCTGATTGAGGGTAGATTTTTTTCTTTGAAATAATAGATTTTGTGCTCAAAGGTGTCAACTTTCACAGCACTGGGACAAGGAATTCCAAACATGTCTTGCAACGTGTAAAAAAAAATTAAAAGCACACAAGGGTACATCCCAAGGGAAGGAATGGTGAACTGTCCTCCGGAGGCTGTGCAAGCTAGCAAGGGTGAACACTGTGCAGGGCAGAGACCAATGTGCTCCACAAGCAGTGCTGTGGAGCAGTGTGCTCTGGTGCTGTGTCAGGCCCCAAGCAGAAATAAGTGGGATTTCAGAAGCATCTCAGGCCTCAAAAGCACGAAGGTCACTCCATTTCTTTGTTGCTTGCATTCCTTAATGACTCGGGAGCTTTATAAAATTCCTGCTGAAACCTTTCAAATTCCCTTTCTAATTATGTTGCATCTAGCTCTGAGGAGCCCACATACAAGGCACTTTGTTGGAGAGAGCTGGTAGGAGCACCATGCTCCCAGTAACAGCCCAGGAAGGAGAATGGGAACAAGCACACTGCCTCCTGAGTGCCTGCAGGACCAGCCTTGTATTAATCTAAAGATCATTTTTATGAGTGGGACTCGTGCCTCCTTTATGTTTTATGCAGCACTTCAAACTCCAGGTCAGTGTCACACAAAGAACAATAAGATAATCACAGTAGTAAAATGCTAATCTATCCCATTAACCTCTGCCTGGAAAATTGCAGCAGACCTGGCTTCCAATAACAATGCAGGGAGGCCTGAAGAAAGGGCAGATTAGACAGATTCCAGCACAGGGAAATAACCCACCAAATCCTGTTGCACGCAGTTGCTAATGTTACACACCCCATGGAAAATTGGATGGCAGCAGCAAGAGCTGCTGGTGGCACAGTTTCCATCCTGGCTGCTGAGCACAGGAATTGAGTGAGCCTTGGGCAGCCCAGCCAGGGAAAGAGATGGCTATTAATGTAAAAGAAAAGCCTGCATAAGTAGGGGTAAGCAGTTTCCACCACACTCATCACTGCTCAATCAAAGGCACAGCTGCACCTTTCTCTGAGTTATCAAAGAATATTTCAAAAGAGTACAGAATGGCATTTACAGTGTTACATCCCACCCTCTCTTCTGTTACTCTGTTCTACAAAGCACTGGGATGTGGCTCCTTCCCTTTAGCAAAAGACTCTGGGCCAAAATATTGCTTCCCACGCGAGGTGGCTGCTCACAGGTAGCCTGTCCTTACCCAAGTCCTTCAGAGGCTGTGCTCCTTTTGCCAGAGAGGCAGAGAAGAGACAGATTTCCAACAGCTGCAGTTGGGACTTGGAGGAGAATTTAAAGTCTCAGACAAATGCCTTGGTAGATGAACCAAGGCTGGCTCTGCTTGCCCGTGCTAACAGGAGTCAGCCCAGGCCTGGCTCTGCTGGGAGCTGCCAGAGCAAACAAATGCTGTGGATGGAGGAGCTGAGCGCAGCACGAGAAAACCACAGAACAGGTCCTGTGGTTCCCTTTTCAACATGAATCTCACTGGTTACTTCAAAAATGCTGTGAAGGAAGGCAAAGGGACTCTCTACTGGCTTTCAAAATTCAAGAGGCTTTCAACTGCAAGGAACAAATACCTATCAAAGGCAATTATTTTTGGTTTTAGTATAAGTATCTCCTTAAAAAAATAAAACCACAACAGCACATAGAAGCTGAGGACTTTGCTTCCCCCACACTAACAGCAGCTCTGCTGTAATCTTTGCTTTTCCTCCCCCTTGCATGCCGGTTCAATGGCAGAACAAAAAGGCGACGGCATTTCCATGTGGTTACTGCTCTCTTCACTGAATATAAAGGAGAGCGTTCCTCTGGAGTTACACCTTCGTGGAAGCCTGAGCAGCTCTTCAAGCCCCAGAGGCGGCAGCGGTCCGAGGGAGTGAGGGGCTGGATGTGCAGATGGCCAGCTGGCTGGTCAGGCTTGCACAGAGGCTCCGGAGCCAGATGGCTGATGTGGGGAGGAGCAGGACGGAGCAGCGTGACTGAACTTGCTGGCACCGTTCAGGGTCATTTCAGGACACGCATGAGGGCCCTTCACGAGTGTTGCTCTGAGCTGTTTCTACCTCACGTGCACACACCCTCTCACAGAGGAGAAAACCACATCCACCATGGTTTGCAAAAAGCCCTCAATACCATCAGAGGGAATCCTTCCTTCTATCTAAATATACTTTTGAGGGATACTTTATCGCAGCTTTAGTAGGGCTTTTTAATCGTTGTTTATAACTATTAGTACTCTTTTCTACATTATTTAACTATTTCACAAGCATGCAAAAGCCCAGCCAATTAAGAGGCATTTCTCTGCAAACTATTAATAACCTCTCAGGTATGCCCAGGTTCCCAGCAAGATTTATATGCAAACAACAGTGGGATGTATAGCTCGGGGCAACACCAGGACCACACAGTCAGAGGCAGGAACAAGCCACAGAGCTGCTAGTCACACTTCCTTAGCCTGGGGCTGCTGAGGAAGACCTTCCTCTCTGCAGAAGATGGAGCTTTCCTGCAAAAGCACAACACTATTGATCACATTAGAAGGGCATGAGTAGTTTTGCTGTTTATTTTCCACTTTCTGCTCATTTCTTCTCTCTGCCATCTTTCTGAACCATCTCATTCACTTTCTCCTACTTCACCCATCAGAAGGATCACTAAGAATCACTCTCCCTCCAGCCTGAGAAGAAAGGGCAGCAGTGCTTTGGGGAACTCAGCAAGGCAGAGCT
>WAAG01030287.1:0-16592 GCA_013390105.1 Tichodroma muraria
ACCTCCTCCCGTCCCTAACCTTCGCCCGTTCCTACCATAACAGCGGCTCCTGCACGCTGTTACGGATCCAGTGCAATACTGCCTTTGCATTTATCTGTCAGCTTCTTTTATCTCTTCCAGGACCATCCTAATCCAGGGAATTATCTTCTGCTGATGGGCCATGGAGTCTCACTGCGTGGCTGGTAAAATTCCATCATCCCACGGGGAGATGCCCCACCCAGGGGAGGAGCCAGGCATTCCTACCCGGATAAAATCTGAGCTTTGGAACACCTGGGCAGCCTTTCCCACTGGATTCCCAGAGGGAGACCAGGCCCATCCATCACCACTGGACCTTCAGAGGAGAACCACACCCTTCTGCAGGATCTTCTGCCACTCCAGGAGGGCTGCAGCCACCATTCCATGGCACTGCCACCAACAGCCCGACCCACAGGGGGTCAGGCTGGGTTCTGACTCCGTCAGGGGTTTGTTTTTTTGTATTACTGCATTTTTTATCTTAATTTTCCTAATAAAGAACTGGCATTCCTATCCCCGTATCTTTGCCTAAGAGCCCCTAAATTTCAAAATTAAAATAATTCGGAGGGAGGGGGTTTACATTCCCCACTCCAAGGGAGGCTCCTGCCTTCCTCAGCAGACACCTGCCTTTCAAACCCAGGCAGCAACTCCACACAGAGAGCTCCACCTGGAGCCACACACCCTCCCAGCCTCCCCAGGAATTCGCCTCCACGCACTCTCAGGTGGCAAAAAAACCCCCATGGAATTACATTTTCCCTGAAGTCTGAGAAGTTCTAAACCAGCAGAGAGCCACACACAAACAGGTTTCCTCCTGTCCACAAATGCTGAGCTGTGGGCCAGGCTGCTGAATTGTCACCTCGACATGTTGGTATTTTCTTGCAGCACATGATGTGCATGCTGAGTAACGAGGATGTGTTAAGTCATCCCCAGCTCAGGAGTCAGTAAATTTAGTTTTAATTGCTCTTGAACAGAGACCATCTGCTCTACGCTTGAAATTGTAGCTTTGGAAAGTTCTTGAAGATTCATGTAATCTTATTAATTAAAGTATTGTTAAATAAAACACACGTTTTGGAAGAGAGGCACTGGGCTCACTTTGATTTTTTTTTTTTTCCCCCTCACAAATAAGGTTATTGATTCTTAGAACAAAAACACATCAGAGGTGAATAATCAACCTTTCTAAACCCTGTTACACACTTATTTAAAGCAAATACACCCCAGCCATTCTCACACAATCCTCCTTTGCTCTGCCAGGTATTGATTTGAGAGGTTTTAAATGTCCATAAAGAAGATGAAGGTGGCTTTATTTCCTAGGGTTCCATTCTGAATTAGTGGCAGTGGGACATTAAGAGGAGAGCGTTCACAAAAGCCAAAAAGAGCTGCCCTTAGTGACACTCAGCAGTGCAGATGAATGGCTGGAGCTTTTTGATTTCTTAATGAAACATTTCTGGGCTTCAGTGCAGGGAAATCTCAGCCTAAAAGGCACTGAGAGATGAGCATTGAGAACATCCTGCACCACTGAATTCAGAGGGGAAGTGTGGAGTCACCAAAGCTGTGGAAATCCATGGAATTGGGTTTGTAACAGCTCCAAGAGCCCAGAGAGATGAGAGAGTGAAAGAAGAGCCAGGAGCAGCCTCTAAAGGAGTGTGGCTGGGCTGGGACACCTCAGGAAACCCAAATCTGCCCCAGCTCCCCTCCAGCTCTGTGGAAGTGCCCTCCTGGGAAGATGAATTCCTTCAGTGCACTAGAAATGGTCAAAAGCACCCTTAGACAGAAAAAAAAGCAACTTACAGGCCAATAGTAACAGCACAAAGCAAACACCCACCTCAAAGGGAAGTGCACGAATCACTTCAACACCTGGTGCTCTGCTGAGGGGAAGACTTTGCAAACCTGACCAAATATTCCAGCTCAGCCCCAAAATGGGAACACCAGCAGCTGCTTTTTAGGTGAGAGGTGCCACCCTGTGCAGTGTTAAATGATGGACAGGGCAGTTGTTGGGCAAAGAAATCAGAGTTTCACTTCATCTGCCAAAAAAGCAGCAGCCCAGTGTTTTAGAGATAAATGTTTTCATTAAAGAAGCTGCAGGAACCACTACCAGTGTGCCAACAGCTGATTGGCTTTAGTCCAGGTTTTCATAAACAGGTGGGAAAACGAGGAATGCACCTGAATCCCACCTCACACTGCCCCAGAAACAATTCCAATATCCACGGCTACAATGAAGTGGTAACTGAAGATAAGAGCTGTAAATAGCTTTTACCTGTAGCTCAGACTATGCCAAACTAAGATACCCCAGGATTTATTTTGGGTATGGAGTATTCCAGAAAAAGAAGCCCTGAGCAGATAAAGCCTGAGCAGCTCAGAGGTGCTGGCACAGGACGGGCTGAATTTGTATTTTTGGCAAGGGAGAGCTGCTGAGTTCAGGGCTGTGGAGCCATCTGGCTGGTGGCATTCCTGCACCTGAGTGTTCCCAGGGCTGCTCCAGACTGGGCTGGAAAAAACCTGCAGGATCCATAGGGAGCAGACAGGAGCCAACCCTCTGAAGTTTCTCCTCCTGTGTGTGTGGAATTTGTGGGATCGGGGCTTAGGGAGGGTGGAACACCCACGAGATATCACTCCAAAGGGGCCAGAAAAGAATTACCACAGAAAATTCCTTGCTTTCCAGTCGATGCCACACAAAACCACTGAAATTGCTCTATCAAGGGGCTTGTTTGGAATGAGGTTTTACAGCAAGATTTTAGCAGGTTTTAATTACCCCTTTTCATTACACTGAAGGTTTTGCTCCAGCTTTAAACACCAGAGCAGAGAATATCTGCCACTTACAGAGCAAATGCAGGCTCCTGCCTCCCTAAAATGAGTGAGGAAGATCATAATCCACCAGGCAAAGCCTTCCTGGGTGCTTTCTCTCCCAGAGCTGCCCCAATTAGAGACACAACTTCACAAAACAAGAAGGGAGTCACCCCTCAGCCCCGAGCTGTCACAGAGGTCACATCTCCCACAAGGACATTGACACCACTCTAAAATAAAAGCACAGCAAGGGAAACCAACCCAAAGCCATAAAAAAAGATCACTGCAGCAGGCAGGGAGCAGTGCAGGGAGCTGGCCCTGCTCCCCCCTGAACAAGCTGCGTTCTTCAGATTATTGTTGTTCTCACCCTGATTTCGTTTGCTGCTTAAGTCTCTTATTTCCAGGGTTATTGGAGAAAATTATTTACGGAGGAGGGGGAGCAAGGCAAAGCTGAGTTCTGGAAGATGTTTTTCCCTGCTGCTGCGCACAGCACCACTCATTCTGACACAGAGCTGCTTCTCAAATGAGGCTTTAGCTGCAGATTATGTTGTGCTGTTTATACAAGCGAGGTCAATTCCTGCAGTTTGTCATTCCTCTAACTGCAGATTTACCCATTTCCTTCGCTGAGCACCACCTCCTAGCATTCCTGGTGAGGAGAATTCATCAGGGATCACCTCGGAGAGGGAGCGTTTTTCCCAAATGCCTCGGGGGAGATTGATGGATGAACTCCGAGACAGCTCAATTCAGCTTTAATGCTCCCCAGGATTGATGTCTGGGTGCTCAGTTTACTCCATCCCACAACCACCCGGCGACTGCACTCGAATGAAGCACAGTTTATATAAAAATTATCGTTTTGAAGTAGCCACCAGGCCCTGAGATGCTCTCCAAAACCCCCAGTTCTGCCTTTGCTCTGCCCTGGCACAAGCAGCCCCTGCAGGGAAGCTGCTCCTTTGAAGTGGCCACTGCTCCTGCAGCCCTGAGCTGTTCCTGATGGATCTGCCAGGCTCTGAGGATCAGCCTCCATTCCCAAAAAGCCAGGGATCCACAGGGATCCAGGATCCTGCTTTCCCTGCTGGATCTAACGGGCTCTGAGGAGCAGCCTTCATTCCCAAAAAGCCAGGGATCCACAGGGATCCAGGTTCCTGCTTTCCCTGCTGGATCTGCCAGGCTCTCAGGAGCAGCCTTCATTCCCAAAAAGCCAGGGATCCGCAGGGATCCAGGATCCTGCTTTCCCGGCTGCAGCACTGCTCCAAGCAGCTGCCATTTCCAAGGGTTTTTCTGCTCCCGAGCGCTCTGCTGCCTTGGGAAGGGTCTGCAGGAGGGATTGGCTCCCACATTCCTCCTTTAAATTCCCAATCCTTCCGATTTTCTTGCCTTCCTAGGGCAGGAAACCTTGGCCATCACCCCCTGCAGCTGACACAGGAAACCTGCTGCTGCTTTAATGCCACTCCAGGCAGGAGGCACCAAGCCCTCTCTGCCCGTCAGTGATGCCACCAAATTTTACAGTATTAGCCCCAAATGGCCATAAATTCACGTGAAAACCTTCCAGCCTGTCTCTGCAGGTAACACCATTTTTAGGAAAGCGAAATAAGCTGTGGCAGAGCAGCTTTTGCTTCACCAAGAATTTTCCCAGTCCAACTGCCAGAAGATGTCCTCGTTATCTGTGGGAATAATTAGTACGTGAGACAGCTTGTTCATCACCTCGAGTGCCAAAGGCAGGACCTCTATGGAGACAGACAGTTCTGCCAAGCTGCACTGCCAGGCTTTCTGTGTGGTTTTAGTGCAGGGATTTTTAAGGGTGCTAAAAGGCATGGGGCAGGTCACGGGTTTTGCTGTGTAACGTGCAACAAAAACCAACAAAAATGTAATTCTGCAGCAATTACAGCTTGGACTTGTTCCATATATTGAGGCTGTAAGTCTGTTTCACCTCAGGAATGACATGAAACAGTGAAAAAAATGGATTTGCTCTGTGACAAACAGCAAAGTGCAAAGGGGCAGCAGGCTGATCCCAAATGGATCCCTCCAGTGGCCCTGCCACCAGAGAACTGGGAAAGAAGCACTCAGATCACAGAGGTTCAGTGATGAAGGGCTTGACAAGCACCAGCAGATTTCAGCACCCTCAGGAGACGTCGGAGAAAACCCCAGAGGTTCCTGAGCCTCTGGGGTCCCTCAGCTCTGGCAAGCAGGAATGGAACAATTCCCAGGGATGGGCAATAGAAGTTCCCCTCCACAAAACCAAGCACTCAGGCCCTGACATTCCACCAGACAGAGCGAAAATAAAAGCTTCAAGTAAGAGCAGTATTGTATCTATAGAATAAATACATAAACCTTAACTCGCAGGACCCTTCCAGACAGATCACATCAAGTGTTTCAGAGTTAACAACCCTGTCCAACTCCTGGTCTCCCAAAGCCTCCTGATCTCGACTGTCTCCAGCCCTGTTAATCCCAAATCCCAGCAGCAGAAGGAATACTGGACATTTGCTCCTGGTTACTCAGCTCAGGGCCATCATCTGTGGACACAAAAGGAAAGCAGCTCGGGTCTGCTCTCCTGCCCCGAGGCTGCTGGACACCCAGCTAGAAAAAAAGCAGCTTCATTTGGAAGCTGAGCAGATCTGAGCTGAGTCTGAACAAATGCAGGACTTCCCTCAGCGCTTTTCAGGCTCCAGCAGCAATGCAGACTGAAAGTTTAACAACAGGAATGAGTAACACTCCTGGAAGTGGAAAAGATGCTGAACAAATGCCTGGCACTCCAGGGACAGGATAACTGACAAGGTTAAAATAAAAAAGCGCCATGAATTTTTAAATTTAAAGTGCATCCATCCCATCCAATTTGTCAGGTGAGTTTATGCTCCCACTGGTGTGGGAGTTACACAGCCAGGCTGAGCAGAAACAAGATTTCATGAATGATTCCAGGCAGCAGCTGGGAGCAGGATGCTGGGGTTTGGTGTTCCCCGTGCTCTGGGCTGCCTGCACAGGGACATCACGGACAAGAAACAGCTGGGGGTTTGCAGCACAACTCCACACCCACACCCCCCAAAAACGCTTGTCTGAAGAAGCTCCATTCCCCCTCGGGGCAGAGCAAGGCACTTCCAGAGCACAGCCAGGCTCTCCGTCCTTCCCCAGCGAGTTCCAGGAGCTGGAAGTCCCTAAGGACCTGTTTCGTTGCAGACTCACTTCTGTGATCCAAAACTCACCTTGGGCAATCAGTGACCACCTGCTCTAAGCTCCCACAGAAGGATTTCAACATGAAATTCAAGCTTTAAACACACCAGGTTTAAATCTCAGTCCCTGTCACAGCCACACAATTCTCAGGCTGGCAGGTCATTCCCAAAGGCCTTCCCCTTCCCTCTTCTCAAGACGCAGGAATGTTTGGAACTGCAGCAAACTGAGCTGACCCTTCTCTGCCTCCGGGAGCAAACGAACCTTATAAAGACTGCAGAGCTGCCAGCTGAGAATGGGAACACCCAGGCAGCCCTGGCCAGGGGCTGGTGCAGCTCTGCTGCGTCCCATCAATCCTGGCTGCAATTGATTCCCAGATCAGAGTGATCAGCTGCTTCCTGATTTGCCTCACACAAGTTCTCTACAGACATTAGGTATCAATTAGCCCGTGTGTTTAATTGGCAGGGGTATGTCAATCAAGGGCAGAGCAATTATAAGAGGAGAAAATAATATTTCCATTGAAGGAATTGTGTTCCCGCAGCACAAATCCTCAGAGACAAAAGCCCAATTATCAAAGGTACCTGCAGGGAAAACAAGCCTGATCTGCCAATTAAGCTGGCCAGCACTGATTTGGTGGAATGAGGAAGAGAGGCACGAGCCAGGTGGAAAATGCTGGAGGAGGGCAGAACTGGGGAATAGTTTTTGTTCCAGGCATCCCTCCATGCACAGTCACACCACTTCCCTCGCTGCTGCTTCTCCTGGCAGCACGTGACGACACCGTCTGCCCCAGGGTGAGCCACTGCACCTCCCGAATCCACCTCCCTCTGAACTTCCCAGGAGCAGGTGTAGAGCTGGGACTTTTCCCTGCAGCCAAAGGAAGCCCTGTGACCTGTGCCTGCACCAGGGCTGTGGGCAGAGCCCAGCTCAGCTCCAGGCCAGCACTGCCCCTCCGCACTCGCTGCCTGCTTGGAATTCAAGATTAGAGCAAAAGCCAAGCGCCCCAAAGCAAAACCAAAACAAAACCACCTGATCAAGCACCAAGAAACCCCACTGAGCCCCCTGGAGAGGCGAAGGTGGTCCACAGAGGAGCTGTCAAGGACAGATGAGCTGATTTTCTCCACGTTCTTCTCCTGCCTTCTACCAGAGTATTATTTCTGGTGCCTCACAACAGACCTGTGTGAGGCAGGGGAGCAGCAGATCCTGAGCCAGAAGCGAAGCAGTCTGCTCCAGGCTGCACGTCAAACAACACCCAGGAACACAGCTCCACACCTCTCCTGGAGATCTTATCCCACCACTACACAACTCCGGCTTCCCTACGAGACCACAAATGCCATTTTCCCAATAAAAAGCAAATGAAAGGAAGCCCTGAGCCCTGGTGGACCAAGGGAGGATGAGACAAGGCTCAGGCCCAACTTACCTTACCAGTGCATCTGGTTTGCTTAGCTGGTTATTAGGAATACAGTTTTCCATTAAGTCCTTATGTGTGCTCGGGCTCTTGCTGGCACATTTCTGTTTTTTCTCATTTTTAGAGGATGAGGAAGGGATGCTCCCGTTGGTTGCACTGTGGCTGCGGGGTGAGGAGTTCACAACCCCACTGACATTTTTGTAATTTTTGGACGAGGCAGTGCATGAGTCCTCTTTTAAGAGGTTTTCTGTACTTCCTACAAGATCATTATTTAATCTTTTACTATTGATATGGTTTTCCATATATTCAATTTCTTGTATTTTAGAGTCTACAGGTTGCAAAATGTTGTTGTTTATTCCAAGGTTGTGTTTCTTTGCATCCTTGTCCTTTTCTTTCCCTTTTTCTCGATATTCCAGCTCTGGCAACGTTGCAGAGATTTTTTTACTGGCTGGAATGCCTCCATTGTGCTGCAGGAGTATTGAAGAATCCATATCAGATAATCCTTTGGCTGCTGCAACACCAAAGTGAAAAAAAAAACCAACTTAGTTCATTAAATCCATCAATACCGTGCCACAGAAAGAAAAATCATTATGGACACATCCATCATTCCTGCAGGAAACAATCAGTATTGGGTTCTCTCTAGAAAAGAGAACCCAAATCCACCTAATTTCAAGGCTTTTTGCCTCATTCCAGGCAGGAAGCAGGGATTTAATAATGAATACCAGAGCCTCCCACAACACCGACTGACCAGACTGACGCAGAGGGGCCATAATTCGCTTTTCCTGTCACAGTAACCACTCCAAACCCGTTCCACTGCTGCCCCTCCGAGTTCCCCACGCTCCCTCCAAAGCAAGCCGGGCTGGAGCCGCTCCTCCCGGCACGGGGCTGGCTCTCCCTTGGAACAGCAGAGAACAGGAACACACGAAGGAGTAACTTGCCTTCCTCTGCCTCCCTCTCTTGCCTTTGCAGCATCTGCTGCTCTGGGGGCAGGGCCTGCTGCAGGAGCTGCATGTAGAACTCGTTCTCCTTCTGCACCTCCTTCTGCTTCCTCAGACGCATCTTGTAGCTGACGTAACTTTTAAAGCCAAAGCCCAAAGTCACAACAGGGTAGCCAATGCTAAGGAGAAAGAAAAAATAAATAAATAAATAATAATAAAAAAGCAATGTTACTGATCAAACTACAGCCATGATAGCAAATTAGTCAAGTGTGTACAGCTGGGAACAACTTCCACAGAAAATGATTTATGAAGTGGTTTTTGCTGTTCCACGGGAGCTTTCAAGAAATGCTTGGAATATTCACACCACAAATTCCTCACGGCACAGAAAGGTGGCACCGGGTCCTTGTTTACACACATTTCTCATGGAGTACTTCACGGCAGAAGTGTGAGGGGAAAACTGAACAGCCAAGCCCTGAACCCAAATAAAAAGCCCTGATTATTCATTTTCCTGGTGAAATAAAGGTAAATAGGAAAAGGAGAGAGAAGCACTTACCAGTGTGCTGCAAACGGACGACAAAGGTCCACGTGGAAGTTTTTTAAATCTTTAAATCTAATGGCTGCTTCAATATAAACAAAAAGTATCCACAGTGATACTGTTGGTAAGCACACACCTCTTTCTGTGGAGAGAAGGGAAACAGAGGCACCTCAGGGACAGCACAGGCAGCAAGGGTTTGAAAGTTATTTTTAGAACGTTTCAGGAGTCTAAGGAAACAAAGATTTCACCTAAAAAGATCATAACTTAAAAAAGAAGAAAAAAAGCAAGCTCCCATCAACTTGGATGAGCACTGAAAATGAGTAATTCCTGAGGTTGCCATGAATTTAAATATTAAATCAGCTCAACAGCTACAGCTAAAACTGGCCCATCAGGTTCCTCCTTCTAAGCATCAACCCTGAACAACTTCAGATAAGGCTTTAACATATTAATACAGCTCTAAAAATAACCCCAGATTCTGCAGGTATTCGAAATTGGGCAGCAAGTGGTTCCCAGCATCTGCCATCAGCTCCCACACTGTCGTTATTAGCAATGACTAAGCTGTCACAGAGCTGGGTGAGGGATGATCCACAGCACCCTGCAAAGCCCTGGGATCAAGCCTAAAACGTTCCACGACCCCCAAGAATCTGGCTAGAGGAAAGTTATCCCTAAACCAAAAACTTTAAATCAAATTTCGTTCCTAAAACAAAAAATTTAAATCAAATTTTATTCCTAAAATGTTTGGATTGAGGGAAGGAACTAAACCACCTCCCCCAGCTCCGCTGCTTCGTCCAAACCAGGAATTTATGAGAGCAAACCCAAACAACTCAGGGAGAAAAGGGCAGCAGAGGGGGACAAGAATTGTCCATGCAAATCTCAAACTGTCAGGGCAGCCTCTGGTACCACCAGCTGACAAACTGGATCCAGCTGACACAAAGCTTTGCTAAAACAGACTTAAACTCTGAGCACTGAAATAGCTGATACTTGAATATTAACAGCTAAATTAACAGCACACCAGTGGAGTGTGGAAGAACAGCACGACACAAACCTTCCCTGCGTGCTCTGTGTTTGTTGAATCACTGCAGGAGAGTTTAAGAGTCAGGAATTCAATTTTCTTTTAACTGCTTTGGAATTCCTGTTTATTCCCCTCCAGCTCCTGCTTGCTGGAGGTGCACCCCGAGTACAGAACAAGAAACCAAACCAAAATGTTTAACTCTGGCAAAACTGCACTGAAGCGAGGTGACAGCAGAGGGGTTTTGTTCCTAAAAGATGTGAGATGTGCATCGAGCCCTGGAAGGCGTCCATGAAGAAGAGTTGAAAATAAAGAAGTTATAAACGAGTCAGGGAGCTGTAAATAAAGAAGAATGCCCCACCTGTGTGCCACACATACTGTACCCACACGTAGGTGCTGGCAGCAAAGAAGAGCCACTGGATTGGGATGAAGAGCAGACAGATGATGTTGGAGGTGAATGCTACACACACAAAAAATACTGAGAAGGCCTGAAAGAAAGGAGGGAGGGGGATGAAGGAGAGGGTTTGGTTATTCCAGGAAAAAGAACCAACATAGTTCTTTCTATATACTAAAATACATACAATACATTTTATAGAAAATATTTAAATAAAATATCTTATATAGAAACATATATTTTATATAAAATAAACAATATTAGTATTGAATATAATATAGTCAATATATTAATGTATAATAATTGTATATCAATATTTAGTATGTTATTATATTAATATATTGATATTTAATATATTAAGATCAATATATTTTAACATACTATACATTTTTATATATACCCCCATATATAGATAGACAGCAAGCGCCTTTGTGTATATATACACACATATACAAAATATTAAATATAAAAGATAACTATAAGATAACGATAACTGTAAGATAACGATAACTATAAGATAACTATAAGATAACTATAAGATAACTATAAGATAACTATAAGATAACTATAAGATAACTATAAGATAACTATAAGATAACTATAAGATAACTATAAGATAACTATAAGATAAAAAAGTCTATATAACAGGGTTTTCTTTAAAATAATACAGAAAGTCTTGCCTGGTTACATATATATAAGGTTATATATAACTCTGATTAATTCAAGCCCAGCTCTGGAATTTAAACAATATTTCTCCATGGCGAAATTTGGATAAATCTTGATTTCATTTCCACTGGCCACAGATAAAACATCCACCAGAGAGAAGAGAGAAATCAGAGGCAAGCCCTCCTGCGGGGAGGAGGATCCCAGTGCCACTGGTCAGCTGGGACACGGAACATGGAATATTCCCTGGAGTCAGGACGCCCTGGAAAGGCTCCTGTGCCCACTCACCAGGCCCTGGTAGCGGAAGGAATCGTAAACGCTCCTGATGAAGAGCCAGAAGGGCCACAGGTACTCAAACCTGAACTCCAGCACAAAATCTGCCAGCAGCACCAGGGCCCACACCACCAGGAACTTCAGGTACAGGAAGGTGCTGGGGAGAAAGAAAAAGGAAATTTCAGGTCAGGATTTTCAGCAGACAAACTGACTTTCTTTCCTTTTTTTTTTTTTTTAATTAAAATTTTCAGAATTAAAACTAAGGACTGCTGTAATACATAGAAGGAAATGTAAGCCAAAATAATTTTATAAAATAAGTTTAGGGTTTTGGTTTTTTTTTTATTATTCCATTGCTGCAGGGCTGGTCTAATGAAGCTAATACTGAACTGCATTTAATTCTCCCAATAAACAGCAGGGTCACTGCTCTCACACAACACCAGCACCCATCTCCCTTTGCATTTTCACATGGGGATGTCCTGCCAAAGGCAGCTTCTCCCTGCTGGAATGTTCCTTTTCCAGTCCTCTCCTGCCCTTGGAGCTCAGGAATTTCAGTGCTCCCCCTCCTCAGCAGGCTGCAGATGTTCCCTCGTTTGACACAGACTGCAACACCAATAAACTGAAATGTTTTTTAAGCCTACAGCAATTTAAAGACCCTTTTGATACTGAGTTATCAGTGTTAGATTTGAAAACACTTCTATGGAAGCAAACGGATCCCTTAAAAACAAACGAACCAACCCCCAGAAAAATGGAAGCACATGAGGCTTGAGTCCAGCCTAAGTTCTGCTTTTTAATTATTTCGGAGCCACATTCCCATGTTCTGAGTCCTGCATTTTGAACCACTGATGATCCTTCTTGGCAACAGAGCTTCAAAACACTCTGAGCTCATACCCAAGTAATACTTGAGGCATCAGCCCAATCCATTCTTCCAAAACAAAGGAAAAAAAAAAAAGAAAGCAGCAGCAAAACCCCTTTTTCCCCCAAACCCACCACCCCCAGATCTGTCACTCCAGCTCCCCAACACCTCGCTGCACTCTATTGGGTTATAACAAAAAAAGGGGCAGGTAAAAATATATTTTTCCTCTTTTAAAGCAAACGCAAATTTTCCTTCTGGCAACTTGTTTTCCCTCCTCTCCCACCCTTGCCAGCACAAGCAGCAGAACTTTGCCCTGGAATGTTTAGTGGGAGGTGCCAAGGGTTTGCACCCAGTGCCAGGCAGGGTCGAGTTTCTGCCCTGCTCGGGGCCACGGGGCTTTTTTAGGAACTTGTTCAGAGCTTTGGGGAAGGGACAAAACACAAACCTTCCAGGGAAAGAGCTGGGTACCAGCAGAGGTTTGGAAACAAACCTGTGCAATTCTCACCCACTTGTCACCCAAGGTCAGGTTCAAACCACAGGGCTGGGAAAAACCACTTGGATTTCTTGGGAGTCAGAGATGAATGGCATGTGCCTGAGAGTGCCCTTATCAGAAGAAAGGGGTGGGGAAAAAAAAATAAAGCAAAAGGCTCCAGGAAGCACTTCAATAGAATGGAAACAAAATTAATGGCACGCACGTGGAAAAGTTAAGGAAGTGCTGTTTTCAGTTGTGATGGACCCAGCCCCAGTCACAAATTACTGTTTGAGAAGAATGAAACTAACATTATTATGTTGTAAGTATTAAAAAAACCCCTCAAACTCAACAAAATATCCCACACCCAAACCCACCAAAACCCCTTAAATGGTCACATTGTCCTGGTGGATTATGCTTCCATAGGCTGCCTTTCCCTGCTTATTTAAAGTTTAGATCCTCACCAGAAATCTGTAAAAAGCAGATGCATTCAGAGAATATTCCACACTCAAGGGACATCTGGGTCCAGACCCTGCAACTGTGCCTGGGCAGCTCCTCAGATCTGAGGAGTTCTGTAAAACCATCACAGCCAGGAACTCCTGGTTCCGTTCAGCTGTGTTGTGGAGCCTTTTCCTGGGCTACACTCATGGCTGTTGTTTATTTTCCTGCCACTGGAAGCCACGAGGAGACCCCATTTTTCCCAGCAAATGAGGGCTGTCAGGACTAACGCTGCTCAGTCTGTGAAGTGCCACTCCAAGTGAAAGCATTTGCTGAACAAGAGTTCTGTAACACAGCCATTAAAGTGATTTCTGATATTAAATTCGTATCAATCCAAGGGCCCTGCTGACACTTAGCACCTTCTAAAGTGGAACTGGAACAATGCAACACTTGTAAGAAGGTTTTGCCAACAGTATTAAAGAGCCCATTTCTCATTGTCTGAAGGGCTCCAAAGCCATTCAGAATTCCAGGAGTACAGGAAAGTTTAAAAGCCTCAATCCTTGTGTCGGCCCCAGCAGGGAAGGAGCCCAAATCTCAGATCCTGCTCCCCCTGAGGTGCTGCACAGCCAGGTTTGTGCTCAGGCAAGCCCCCAGCCCAGCAGGCTGAGCTGACAGCTCTCCAGGGAATCAGGCAGAGCTCAAACACACCCCCAGGAATTAAATCCCCTGGAAAACCTTTTTATTGCAGAGCCTCAAATATATTCCACGAGGACAGCTGGAATTCTGAGGTGGATCCCGGTGCAGGGGAAGATTCTTGCAGATAAATACCTAAAATCTGGGTTATCCAATTTCCTGACACATGTCAGAAAGCCTGCCCTGGGTGACCTGGCAGAGGTTTAAGGAGAGGGTTTTCCCCCTGAAACAGCACATGGCATCCAGTGCTGGAGGGTGATAAAGGGAAAGGGGGAGGATGGACACATCCGTGCGAGGAGCAGGGCACAGGGCAGGGAGGAGCAGTGGTTACAGCGCTGCCATTTCTCTGAAAGGTCAATTGATGGCTAATGTACACTGAATAGAAAGATTTATTCATAACCCCGCAGTGCCCCTGCTCCCTCTTTGAATTTGCACACAAATAATTTTCCTCCTTATTCTTCCTCCCCCTGCAAGTGCCAGATGCCATTTCCTTTTTTTATTCCCCCCCTCTTTTTTTTTTTTCCCTCTCTTGTTCTTTGTTCTCCTTTTACTGCCCCGCAGAAGCAAAGCCTCTGCCGGCTGCAAGGTAAAAATATGGCCCAAAATCCCTTAAAAAGACCCAGTTCTGAACCCCAAACCCAAACTGGGAGTCGATTAAGCCTTCATTCTACCCCACTATCATCAGCAAGGCCCAAAAGGCTGGAAAGGGAATCCTGGCATGTTCCATTTGGCAGCCTGACTCATCCAAGACAATGGAGTGGGAGGCATCCCGAGGCTGGCAGGGTGCCAAGGGCACAGGTGAGCTTTAAAAAAGTGAATTTGAGCATTTGGGTGAAATTACCAAATAATCAACAACCATCCCCCCACCACCACCTCAGGGTTACCCAGCAGCCACAACACCGGGGATGCTGAGTGGAGATCAGCAAACAGAAAAGCTTGATATAAATAAACACACAAACAGATATCTAAGGTTGTTATTAGTGGGCAGAAGAAGCAGAACAGAGCGGGCACAGCAAGTCTGAAAGGCAGAAAACATCACTGCTGGCACTGGCCACGTGAAACACTCGCCAGCTACAGGTTTGAAAAGGAGAAGAAATGGAAAGAATCCCAGGAGAGCTCCCTGACTCCTGATTCTGTGCCTTGTCAGGGCACAGAACGTACCCATCCCTGAGCTGGGGCAGGTAAGGGAAAATCCTGGCAGTGATGGGAGCCCAGGCACGGGCAGGCACTCAGCACCCAGCACTGTGGGGCTGGCACAGGAGGCACTGCCAGCTCTGGGGATTGAGCTGCAAACACCAAAATCCAGCCACAGGAGCCCCTTTAGCTGCAGGAGTGAGAGCCAGGGCAGAGGGGCTGATATTCCCTGGGGCTGGCACAGCAGAACACATTAAATGTAGGCTGAATTACACTTGCACTGAAGTTCAAGTCATAAAAGGCAGCTCTGCTGCTTTGTTCCAGACCTCCGGGGCAGCTCCAGCAGAAATTGCTTTCCCCTCTATAGGAAGCTGGTAAAAAAAAGTGCCAGAATAAATTAGCAGGAGGAATCATTATGGATCTTCAAGAAAAGCCTAAAAAAAGGCCACATTCCTCGAGGTAGTGCTGATGTTTTCCTTCCAGTTCATTTGGCCGTCAAAAATCCAGCCCTTGGAATTCAGCCCTGTCAGGATTTGGGAGGCAGAGGGAAGCAGGAGTATTTTAGGTGGAATCCTGTCCTGTGCCACCAGGGCCACTTGGAGATGAGACACCCTCCCCTGCCAGGCACCCACCTGGCTGCCAGCCCACGGAGTGCCGGGGATGAAGGGCAATTTACATCCCGAGCTAAAAAAATCCTGGCTCTGAAGGAACACGGAATATTTCAGGACTATTGTCAGGGAATCCATGAGACAGCATCCATCAGGTGGTGTGACAGCACAGGTTAAAGCAGGGATGTGTGGAATTCATCTGGAAACTTCCCCGGCTGGGGAAGTGGGACCAAGCAGAACCAAACCAAGCAATATCAGCAGAAAACCAGATTTGAACCAGATCAAAGATGAGGACTGGGAAGACTTAGGAACAAGCAGGAACAAGCGAAATTTAATTGTTTAACTGGTGACAAGATGCAGAGAATACTTTAATTAACAATTAAGGGTTTAATGCATGCACACTGCCAAAGATAGGAGATGTTAAACCACTTTAGCATTTTTAAACTGTTGCCATTGTTTTAACACAGGGAGAAGGCAAAATTTGGAATATAAGCTGTGGAAAGAAGAGATCCTCCAATCCTTACCATGAGCATGGTGGGTTTGGAGATCTGCTGAAAGCAGTTATTTTAAATTAAAGTTCTTGCCACAGACCCTGCAATACTTCTAAAGAGCACAAGTCACTGCAAAAATCAACATTCAGAGAGACAGATCATCCACATCTTTCAGTGCAGCCCAGGATTCTATATTTCTAACTCTGTTCTGGTTTTCTATCACTTCTCATAATTTGCTTCAGTTTTACACATGCAATGAACTCTGCCACCAGAGCTTCCCTGCAAGACAATTCCTTCCTTGCTCCACCTGCTCCAAAACTCCTCATTTTCCCAGCTTTCACCCACCCCACGTGTCTCAGTGACAGCTGTGCCTAGTTCACACTCCCAGGCTAGACAGGGAACGAGGCTTAATTTAAGATCAGGCTTAATTTAAAAAGCAAACAAAACAAAGAGTTAAGTATCCCAATCCTGCTGTTTGCTCAGCCTGGCTGCTCTGCCCATAAAGCCAGGATGCTTCCTCCTGATAACTGCATTTACTGGGTCTGTGTAAGCTGACAGGGACAATTAAGATAAGCTGAATAAATAGCTGCAGTAATTACAAGAATTTAGGCAACTGTAGTTCTGTGAGAAGTTACCTATATGTGATCACTGAATTATGGAGTGGAGAGAGAGAAAAATAGTAAAAAAAAAAAAAAAAAAAAAAAAAGAAAAATCCCAAATCAAAAAAAAAAAGCCTC
>WAAG01030287.1:21260-32307 GCA_013390105.1 Tichodroma muraria
CGAGTCACGGCCGGGCCCGGGCCGCGGCCTCAGCCCCGGCTCCCCGCCTCCGCTCTCTAGGGCTGCCCGGCTGAGCCCCCACCCCAGGGCCCGCGGTTGCGGCCTCCGTGGAGCCCCCGCCGCGAGGCCCGCGGCCCCTGTGGTCTGGGGAAGCCGTGAGGGGAGCAGTGGCGGCGCCGCTCCTGAGGTGGAGGGTGGCGGTGCGCGCGGCCCGGGCTGCTCTGGCCTGGCGCGTCGCTGGGCGGGTGCCACGGGCCTGCCAGGGGCTGATGGACCTCCCAGAACAAGGCTCGGGTGGTGATGGGCTGAGTGTGAGGAGTGCGGGTCTCAAAACGGCGTTAAAGCTGTCCCAGGAGGGTGCTGGGCTGAGTCATGGGGGTGTTTTCCTGGTAGCAGAGTTATAATTTATAATCGGAGCATCATGGATTTGTTTGTGCGAGAAGAGACCTTGAAGATCATCTTGTTCCACGTCCTGCCATGACCAGGGACACCTTCCACCATCCCAGGCTGCTCCAAGCCCCGATGTCCAGCCTGGCCTGGGGCACTGCCAGGGATCCAGGGGCAGCCCCAGCTGCTCTGGGCACCTGTGCCAGGGCCTGCCCACCCTCACCGGGAAGAACTTTATCCTAATAGAAAAGTTACTTTGTGCTTCACCCTGTCAGAAATCACCAACCTTTGGTCTCTGTTTGGAAGGGTAAGCCGTGAATGTGAGCAGCACCTTTACAGTGTGTCACCCTGAGGGAACAGGGGTGAATTCCTGGCCTTTGGGGTGTTTTCCCTGGATGTTGACACTGATGGGGTTTAGTAACAGGTAGCAAAAGGGCTCATTGTGTTAGCTAAATGAATTCCTGAAGTGCTGCTTGAGCTGTTAGCTCTAGAGAAAATTCACCGGGTGTTCTGGTTCTGTCTGAATTACCCATGGGCTCACAGAATTCCCAGAAAAAGAACCTGAAGGTGGATATTTCTGCATCAGGGTTTTTCTGAAGCCAGAGCAGTGCTTTGCATGCCTAGGAAAGTTGGTTTCTTTGGTTTTGTTTTGGTTTTCTGTGTTATTTAGGAATTTCTGAAATGGGTGTAGGGATATTTTAACTTTGTTAGGCCTGAACAAAAGCTGGGAAAGGGCTTTGGCATTAAAGTGCTTTGATATTAAAGCAGTTTGGTATTGGATGGGAAGAAGGTTCAAGCCATCACCACAAATCCAAACCTTGCACGGATGCTTTGCACACTTTTATTGTGCCCTACAGCCTGAGTTGTCAGGAGGGGTGTCCTAACATTTAAGTGAACCGTGAGTTTTCTGCGTATATTTTTGCCTGATAAATGTCCCTGTCACCAGCAGGTGGCTTTATCCCTGTTTCTGAGCACGTTTCTCCCCATTCCTGGGCTCTCCTCGGGCTGTGCAGTGCCAGCTCAGCAATGGGTTTATGACAGCCTCAGAGCGGATTCTGAGGTGTAATTTTAATTTAACCTGGACTGCCTGGACAAAGAGGGCTCAGTTCACAGAGGCACAGTGAATACCGAGAAGGGACAAATGTTCCTCCAGTGCCTAAAGAGGGCTTATAAAGGAAGGAGAGGGATATGGCAGGACAAGGGGGAATGGCTTTGAACTGCCAGAGGGCAGGGATGGATGGGATATTAAGAAGAAATTCTTCATTCAGAGGGGGTGAGGCAGTGCTGGCTGTGGCCACGGGCACTCTGTGAGCTCAGCCCGTGTGAGCTGGGCTGAGTTTGGGCTCCTGCCACACCACAGATAAGAAGCTGCTCCCTGCTCACGCCTCTCGGCCTTTTTATCTCCCGCTGAGCTCTCATTGCTGGCCCCCCACACCTCCTTTGCTATTGGGGTGAGGGCACTGGGGCGTTTCTATAGGGAGAAGGAACAATTCCTGCCTTGGTGCTTCATGTAGCCGAGTGCACGATGCCTTCGCGCTACCTCAGCTTCCGCTGCAGCGTGCCCTGGCTGATCCTTTTGCTGCAGACTCTGTTCCTCATCCGCTCTTTCTTTGGCTTCCCAGGTGCTGGTGGCATCTACTCCCCATCCAGCTTCTACCCAGGTAAGCCAGCTGGGAAAGGAGGGATGATCCCTGCTCCTGCTGTGGGACTCAGCGGGGTCTGGTGGTGACAAGCAGAATTATGGTTTTTTTGAACTTGCCAGGAATGGTGGGAGTTTCTTCATATCACAGGTGTGATGGGGATCCAAGACTAAGTTGTATTTTTGATCAGTTTTCTGTTGGGTTTTTTGATCTCTCAGCCCCTGTTCTGTGGCATCCATTCAGATCACTGTGTGAAAAATAAATCCAGCATTAAGGGTATTTTTTCTCTGATTATAGATTGGAAAAAAGGCTCTGGAATTCTTTGCAAGCTCTAAACAATAGTGGCACATTAAATTTTTATCTGAAGGCTTCTTAGTTAATTGTAATTTTTTTAACTGATTTTTTTTTTTTAACCAGAAATCTGCATTAATAATTTCGCTGCTGTCTTGTTCTTTTCTGTCCTGCAGAATTTCAAGATGTCAACCACATGGTGATTTTTGGATTTGGCTTCTTCCTGACGGTCCTGAGAAGATATGGCCTTAGCAGCACTGGATTCAACTTCTTGCTCATTGTTCTTGGTGTCCAGTGCTCCGTGCTGGTAGAAGATTTATTGGTTTTCCTTAGGATGCAGCAAAATGAAATTGGTATGAGAAGGTAATGAGTTCATGTTAGAGCTGGGCTAACCCAGAACTGCTGATTGCTCCTTACAGGGCCCTGGGAGGGACGAGCAGGGTCACATTTGCAGGCATTTTGGTTTTTAAGTACATTGTTCTGTGTCATTCCTTTTTATTGGCCCTGGTGTCACCCTGAGTTGTTTTTCTCTCCTTTCTTTCTTGCAGTCTAGCAAAGGCTGTGATGAGCATGACTGCTGTGGTCATCTCCACTGGGGCTGTCCTGGGGAAGGCCAATCCTGTGCAGCTAATTGTGATGACCCTGGTGGAATTAGTCATTTTCTGTGTGAGCAGATGCATCAACAGGACATTCCTGCAGGTAGCCTGGTGGGATTTTCAGATACGAGGGGGGGGAAATGTCATGGAGCTTTGGAACAGCTCTCTCGGGGCTGCAGTGAAGGCTTTGTGTGGCCTGAATGAGCCCACAGACAGTGGATATTCTGTGCAGGTCCCAGAGCACCTCACCCTGATGCACGTGCACCTCTTTGGAGCCTACTTTGGCCTGGCAGTCACCTCCCGCTTCCCTGAGGCACCCCCGGGGCTGGACAAGAACAGGAGCACCCCAAAGTCAGACCTGTTCTCGATGCTGGGTGAGTCCTTGGCTGGAATGCCTCCGCTGGATCAGGGATTGCAGGGGGAACATGGGCAGGGTTGGGGGTTTAAGTGCAAAATGCAGCCAAGCACAGAAACTGCTGCTGTGCTTCCTGGTTTGTGACAGTGGCCACTTTCCTACCTGGCCCAGAGGCCACTCCTGCCACAGCTGGGGCTCGGTTTGCTTTTGTCACCTCAGCATAAAGGCTAGTCCAGGTTAACAGCTCTTTCCCCAGGTTCACCACTCCCTTTCCTGGCCGAGTTGTCCCCCTTGGCTTGCCCCGGCCTGCTGGCGAGGGGCTGTGTGCCAGAGCTGAGCTCATAACTTGTATTTCAGCAGAGCTCAGGCTGTTTCTCCAGGTGGTGCCCAGAGATAGAAAGGGGCAGTCCCTGCTGGTGACACAAATAAAAAGATAAAGCCTGGTGGAGGGTGGGGAGTGTCAGACAGGCAGGCCCACGAGAGAGGAGCTGGGGGAGGACAGGCTCAGTGTCTGGGACTTTCATTCCTTTTCTTATGGAAGCAATTTGGTGTCTTTATTATCTCAATTTCTGTAGTGCCTCCAGCTGAACCCAGAGCTTCCTGCAGGGGTCCACAGAGACTCATTCTCAGTCAGTCTTTGCCCAGTTTAGGGAATACAAAATTTAAATGCTGCTCTTTTGTGTCCCTGGAGGTCATTTGCTGTTTATTTCCCGAGCTGAGCAGATACTCATAAGAATGCTTCAGTAGATTTTACATCTATATTTATGACTGACTAACTGCCTAATCAATGGGAATAGGATGAATCATCTCACAAGTCTTCAGTGCCACCATAAGTTTAGAGTTGCTGAAATGGCCTCTCCTGTCTGAGGCAGGGTTATCTCTGCCTTGGTGCACTGAAATCATGGATATTAGCAATGGAAACCGGATTTCAAGGAGCCAAGACAAGCTGGTACAAAAATCACTGCCTGCCAGGGCTGCTGGAAACTGGATTTGTGCCTCATAGTGACAATGCTTGTGTCACTTGTTAGGGATTTTGGACAAGCACACATCAAATGTCAGCTGGATTGCACAGGGGTGTGGTCCCTCTGTGGGGCGGGGAGCACAACATCAGCGATGGGAGTGGGCTGGAAACAAAACACAACGGGAGGGCAATGCCGCGGAGCTGCTGCTTTGCGTTTGTGTTGGTGTCTGGGCACAGCCCGGGGCCACAGCGCCGTGTGGCAGCAGCCTGAGGGGCTTTGGGGCCACCGAGGTCCCTCTGCTGGCTGGAATTCGATCTGTGCACGTGCATGCCCAGGCGTGGAAGGAGCAGTGCATCCTGCCAGGCAGGGCCCTTGCTCTGGGGTTGCCGGATGCTGACCAGCAGAAGCAGAAGAACCTGCTTGCAGTGCTGTTAGAGAAGCCCGTGTGGGCATGGGGGCGTGACACTGGCAGCTCCTCCCTGGGAGCGGTCTCAGAGGAGGCTCTGCTTTGGGAAAGGTTTGGGAATTACAGCGAATGCACACAGTGGGCTGGAGCCCTCCAGAGACAGGCAGTGATGGGTTCCCTGCGGTTCAGAGCAGCTCCTGAGGGTCTCTTGTCCTTGTCCCCAAGGCGCTGTGTTTGTCTGGGTGTTCTGGCCCAGCTTCAATTCCATCCTGGCTGGCTCCAAGAAGGAAGCAGTGCTCAACACTTACTTCGCCCTTGCCGTGAGTGCTGTGGCTGCCTTCATGTTGTCTGCTCTGACCTCCAAGGATGGCAAATTCAGAATGGTAAGGACGAGGGAAAGCCCTGCATGGGGGTTTTCTGTTCTACGAGGTGTTCTCAGGAATACACTGGAAATACAGCAGCTGTTAGTGGAGCCAAGTCCAGGGTCTGACAGACTCACAGAGGGGTTTGGATGGGAAGGGGCATCAAAGATCACCTCATTCCACCTCTGCCATGTGCAGGGACACCTTCCACCATCCCAGGCTGCTCCAAGCCCTGTCCAGCCTGGCCTTGGGCACTGCCAGGGATCCAGGGGCAGCCCCAGCTGCTCTGGGCACCCTGTGCCAGGGCCTGCCCACCCTCACAGGCAACAATTCCTTCATAATATTTAATCTGCACCTTCCCTCTTTCAGTTTAAAGCCATTGCCCCTCTTTCTATCACTACAAACCCTGGTAAAAAGTCCCTTGACTCCCTGTTGTTGTTCCTGTGCAGACTCACATCCACAGTGCAGTCCTGGCTGGAGGGGTCACCATCAGTTACACAGCACACAGCATCCAGCACCCTTGGATTGCCATGATTTTGGGGCTGCTTGGCAGTGTCATCACCATCCTGGGATCTCACTGTTTACAGGTAATGCTCAAACCCCAGAATGTTCTTGGACAAGCTGTGTAAATTTCTTTTCCAATGCAGGATACCCCAAGGGAAACTTCTTTTCCAAACTAGGAAACGTGAGGTGTTCCGAGCAAAGTGCAGGATTGCAGCTCGTGAGAGCAAATTCATCCTCTAGGTCTGCAACAGCTGATCTGCAATTACCAACTTGTGTTTCTGGGTGTCAATTAAACCTTTTCTTCTTCCCAGAGGTGCTTCAATCCTGCTTTGAAGGTTCAGGATACTTCTGGAGTTCATTTCACTTTTGGTTTGCCTGCTGTGCTCGGAGCTGTGGCCGCTGTTGTCCTCTGTGTCGTAGAAAGAGGGATTGATAAACAATGGAATGATTTATCCAGGTACATAAATTCTTGTATTAAATAATGAAGATAAATAGGGAGGGATAAATCAGAGTGCAGCACGAGGGCCTGACACTTCTCATCGTGTTCTTAATGAAACAAATTTAATGAAGTTTTAGTACCAAAAGGATGGACAAAATAAGTCCTCTGAAGTCTGCATTAGGCTTCTGGTGTGTTCCTAAAACATCTCACTGCAGCTGCAGATTTGAGAGTTACAGTTTCTGTGAGGGATTTTGATAGATGCAGATTCATTCACAGTGGTAATGCTAAATGAAAGGTGAAACACTTATTTTGCTTTTCAGCCTGGGTTATTTGATCTTTGTTGACCTTGGTGCCTTCTGCCAGACCATCAGCACTGCCTTGATAACAGGTTTGATTACAGGTCAGTACTGAAACACCCCAGGAATTCCTTTATTTCCTTGGAGCAAGTTCCTATGGGTGAATCACTGGTGGAATAAATGGAGACATGAATGCCAGGGACTCTTCCCAGCCAGGCTTTTGAAGGAGAAGAGCTGTTTTGCACAGAAATAACCCAGCAGCACCATTCTTTCAGTGCTGAAGTTTTATTTTAACCAAGGTTTAACAGCTGCCTTCAACCTGCAGACAGGAGAGGCGTGAAGATGAAAATACTTCCACTTTTGGGTGTTGTCTTAGTGACAGAAGATGCCCCAATCTGGGGCTTGTCACTTTTCAGGCCACTTGGAGCAAATGTGCAAAGTTTCAATAACATCAGGAGCTGCCTCAGCCCAGCTGCAGCCCTTTGATCAAGAGATTTTGGGGACTTTTTGCTGCTTTGGGAGCAGCAGCACTCACGTGGCTCCCATGGGATGCTCTGATTTGTGGCAGCTGCTGCTTTTCCCCAGCCCCTAATTCAGTAACAGAGAAATGGCCAATGAAAATTGCTGGCAAACACACCCTACAATGATTTTTTTTGAGCGTTTTAATTTATTTAAACCTTTGCATTACTTTGCATTAGAAGGAATAGATTTTCAGAAAACATCCAGCTGAAATAACCAAGCATTCAGCGTTTAACCAATTGTTTAAAAATCCAGAGATTCCCATCAGAGATCCCAAACTAACAGTGCTGGTAAGCCAGATTGTTTTAAATGTGCAGGCACTTCTCATGCAAGAAATTAATCATTTCGATGTATTTTCATAATCTAGCAGCTGTTTAATGGGGTTTTTCCTGAAGTAATTCATTTTTAATATCCCAAGCCTTGATCCTGGCAAGCCTCCTTTTGTATTTAAGGCCAGCTCGAGTCAGGGGGCTCTGCTGGAGGATTTAGGTCTGAATTTGTGTTTTGATCTGTTACATTTGCATAAGTGTTGCCAAGAAACTCCTGTTACACACAATCCTCCCCTTGCCCTGGTGTTTGTTTATTTTGGATCTCTTTCTTTTTCCCAACAGGTTTAATCTTAAATATCAAACTGCTTAAAGCTGTGCATGTCTCCAAGTACTTTGATGACCAATTTTACTGGGAGGTGAGTTTCAAACTGATTTCAGATTCCCTGTGGGGGAGTTCATTTTGTACCTTGATGAAGAGCTCCAGGTATTTGAATTAAAAATATGAAGAAAAAAAAAAAAACAAACTCCTTTTCCGAGCACATTTTGATGCACAAACAGTCCTTGGGCAGCCTTAGGTGCTGATGTGAGGCTGCATCTGAATTACAGGAATAACAGATGGGTGAAAATAAGCTTTTAATCAGCTTTTCCATTGGTTTGGGGGGGTTTCCTGTGATGATTTGATGTGTTCTGATACAAGAATGTTTGTGTTCACAGTTTCCCCACTTGTCTGTTGGATTTTGAGCGGAGGACCCCAGCTGACAGACAGGATCAAGATAAGATTTTCCTCTTTATCACCAGAAAAACTGAACAGCTATGGTGGGATCAGAGAGCACTGAAACACCAATTCTCAGGCCCACAAAAGCCACCCCAATGGACACTCAAAAATTAAAACTGTTCCAGTTATTCTTGAAAGATACAGAGTGTGAATTCACAGATGCAAACTTCAGATGCATTCAGCTTTTCTGCTTTTGCTGGCCTTACCTTAAATATTTTTTTTGTAAGATATGTACAAAAAAGTTGGCTGCATTCATGGCTTATCAATCCAAATGCTTGGAAACATTAAACTATTTTTAGCTCCTGAGTTTACAAGGCAAAAAAGATGGATTTGAAAGTTTAATTTCTCAAGGAGCACTTCTTATCTAGCAAAGTACAGAAGATTTTAAGGTGAATTGATTCTGCTGAAGGCCTTGACAAGCCAGGATTTATGAGAGAGAGCTGGAGCAGGGCCAGAACTCTGCACCCAGCCTGAGCTCCTGCACAAATCTGGCATCACCTGGCTGGGGCTGGACGTTGGGAGGTTCTGATGGCAGAAAGTTCAGTTGTGGATGGTGCTCCTGAAGCCCCTGGGGTTTGCTGCCAAATGTAAAACACAAACAGAGCTCAGGGCAGTGCTGGGAGGGGACAGCCTGGCCCAGCCCAGGGGCAATGGGCCTCAGTGCTGCCAGCACCCAGTTTTGGAAGTGCAGGGACATTGGGGACAGAGGATTCCCTGCCAGTGACCCCTGGTTTTTAAGTGGATTGTGACCCTCAGTGTTTCTCACTTTCAAAAGTCGTTTTGGCATAGCAAATCTTCCAGCATAATAAAGGAGTGGAGACGTGGCTGGTTCTGTTCTTCAGCTCCCGTGTGAGGAATGAGTGAGGGAACTCGTGACAAGGCTGAGTCCTTTGATGAGGCTCACTGGCCTCATTCCTCACTGGATGAGCAGATCCCTGCAGCTAGCAGTGGTGCCTCAAGTTTTAGCTTTTGTAGTTTTTAGATCCTGTGCTGTTTCAGTGGGTAAGTTTGGGTTTCATATTGAGTGCTGCTGAGCTCTCTTCACAGAGTAGGGAGACAAAACAATTCCTTCTCCAGCTCGGGACCAAGCACAACTTTCAGGCCCAAGAACAAAACCAATGGTGAAGTGAGAAGAAAAAACAAGGAGGATGGAGCTTCATAACCTGAAGCTGTAATTGGACTTTTATTTAACTCCAATTTGCAAATGGACCAGAACTTATAAAAGTGTGAGCCCTCGTGACCGGTCAGGCGTTTTTGTGACCATTTTGGGTCCATCTTGGGTAGCTCAGCCGGGCTCTTGTGCTGCCCAGCTGTGCCCATGGAGGCCTTTTAAGAAATCCCTGCTTTATCCTTCTGCTCTGTCTAGCCTCTGTTCCAGGTCAGCCTCCAGAAGGCACCAGCAGCTCCCAAGGAATGCAGGCTTGCAGAGGAAGGGCCAGTTTGCCTTGTTCCCAGCTCCCAAAGAGCCAGCAGGACTTCAGCAGCTGCCCAAACCTTCTACACACCACTGTGAGTTGTTACTTCTCAGACACTACTTTATCACCCCAGGATAAATGAAAATATTCAGGGATGGGAAATGGGAAAAAAAAACAACAAACAACCCCAAACCACCGCAGTTCTGAGTTACACAAGAAAAGCCACACACCAGCAGGTTTTGAAATTGAAGAAATGGTTGTATTGCCCAGATATAGGAAATATTTAATAAATACCTGTTAAAAGGTTGTTTTAATGCAGTTTTAGTAAGTCTTGGATTGTAAATAACATCATAGAAACAGCTGGTTAAATACATCCATATTCCACTCTCCTTTTATTTGTAACAAAGATCATTTTAGAAAAGTGACTCCACTGTTGTTTGTAGCAATTTTACATTTCTCAGAAACACCACAACGCTGAAGTGCACGAGTAAAAAAAATAACCAGGATAGAGCTGGATTTAGTGCTTTCAGCTTTCCTTGATTTCTCTTTAGACACAATGGAAGGTTTACAAAATGGTTTTACAAAACTCTGGGGGGTGCAGTTAAAGCCCAGGGCACTCCAGGGGGGGTTCACTGCCACAAATCCTCTGTGCGACCAAACTTGAACACCAGGCCCCTGTGAAGGCACAGCAAAGGGACACCACAAATCAAATTCCTCTTGTTTTAAACACAGGATTTCAAGGGGTATTTGTTAAATCAATTCCTGTGCAGGCAGATCTCAGTTTATTCACACAGGTCTGGTTACAAAACAGGACTTTAGGACCAACTAGATCACAGCAAGTTCCAGTTCTTTTATCATTAAAAGCCAATTAAATAGGAAACACATAAAAGAGGACAGTCTTACCCGAAAAAGATGAATGCATTCTGGAAAAACACAGCTATTCCTGGGTACACCACTGGTTTTTCTAAGAGGAAAAAAATCCCCATGTGGTATTTTTTTTTTAAGTAATTTTCAAACATATCCCATTTCTGACAAGTCATTTTCCCTTGTGCTAATTTAGCAGAGAGGCTTTGTGAGCAATCTGCAGGAACTCAGTAATTTGTATTCTGGGAATAAATGTTTACCCAGGGAATTATTCCTTTAAAACTGCATCAGTTTAATTATATCCATGGAATTCCCAGTTGAGCAAGAGCCTGGTTTGTAGAGGAAGTTTGTACTTAGATCAAATCCATCCCAATATTAGGAATAATATGGGATAGTGGTGTGTAGGGCAAAATACTCAAACTGAGCCTGCCTAGAAACCTTCTTAAATATAAAAATTTCAATTTAAATCACTTAAAATTTAAACCACTTAAATTCTGAAATCCAGCAGTCACTTAAAACACCTTAAACTTTCAAAACCAGACCCAGCTCTTACCTTTAACCACGTAGCCCCCAAAGAGGATCCACATGGAAGCAATGAGGGACCCGAAGGCCATCATGAAGCCGATGAAGAGCCAGATCCGAGCCCCTGCAATGGGATGGGGGGATGGCTGTGCCTGAGGGACACCCACAGACCCCCCCGGCCCAGCCCCTGGGTGTCCCCGAGGTGGGACCCCAGCCCTGGTACCTGTCTGGCCCAGGCAGCCCTCGCTGTAGCTGTCCCCCCGCACCTGCCCGTTGGACACGGCGTTGATCCTGGCAAAAAGGGGACAAAACTCCCGTTAAATCTCCCCATCCCCCTCGGAACCCCACGTGCAGAGAGCTCTGAGCACCTGCCAGCCAAAGCTTTGAACGGGATGCAGGGCTCGGCCTGAGAGCCTGGGAAAAACTGCCAAAGTTAGATGTTCCA
>WAAG01030287.1:35787-66491 GCA_013390105.1 Tichodroma muraria
CGCTCTCGCTCCCGCTGCTCCCGGCGCTACCGCGGCCGCCGCCTGCCCCGCCGCTACCGGCACCGCCCCGCCCGGCGCCGCTCCCGGTCCCGCTCCCGCGGCAGGGCCTGCTACCGCCGCTCCTACTCGCGCAGCCGCTCCCGCTCCCGCGGCAGGCGCTACTACGGCTTCGGCAGGACCATCTACCCCGAGGCCTACCGCGGCTGGAGGAGCCGCTCCCGCACGCGGTCTCGCAGCAGGTCACCTCTGCACCTCAGTGAAAAAGGTACTTTTTCACTCTTCACTTTTTTCGGGGTTCTTGGAGGCTTCCTTGGTGTGAGGCAGGTTTTGTTTGAAGCAGGCAGATTCTCCTTTGCGTGCTTGGTTTGTAAAGCCCGAGTGGAAGAAAAGCTCAGTGTGGTTGGTGTTTAGTAAAAGTTCTTCAGAACGGTACTGGCTGTGATGAGATCAGTCCCAGCGATGCTTGCCTGGATGCAGAATCTGCAGGTTTTAGGCTTGAGGAGGTACATGTGGATTTTAACACGACACCAAGCACTGTTTTTTTATTCCTTCCTCCTCTAGACAAGAGGGAACTCCTGGAAATAGCAAAAGCCAATGCTGCCAAAGCTCTGGGGACAGACAATATTGTCCTGCCAGCAAGCCTGAAGATCTCTGCTCCTGCCAAAGAGATCAAAACTGAGAAGCAGGAGCGTGAGGAGGCCACGGAGTCAGCTGAGGTAAGTATGGAGTGTTCTCCCTGGAAAGGTAAACACCTCTTAGACTTGTCTGCATGGCTGCATTGTAGTTCAACTGTGGAGTTTGTGCTTCTGAGTTCAAACTCTTGAACAAAACCTTCCCCAGAAACCTCGAGGCTTTGCCTTAAGCTGGAAGCACAGAGGCCCTCGCAGAGGTGTTTGATCCCTGAGTGTCCAGTAGGAACAGCTGGGGAACGAGAGGAGACTTGTTCCTTTGACTTGTTCTCCTAGTGGGATGCATTCCACTAGTTCATGCCTTTCTGACTAAAACCAGGAGTCTCCTTTGCCAAACCTAGTGAATAGTGTGGGATTATTTTTTTTTTAAAGGTTAAATCTTTCTGCCTTTTTTAACTGTTAAAAGCTTTTCATGTGCAACAAACTGTATCCCAGAAATTCCATACCCAAGCACACAATGCATTTTACATACTTTATTTCTGTCTTATAGAAATCATGACTATGGTTCCAGACATGAGGAAGAAAATCTGGTGGTAATTAAGGGACTTGTGGGCTGTAGCTGCTGTGAATTGAAGGGAGGGAGAAACTCGAGCAGCTTAAAGTGAATTTTAGTTTGGTTCTGTCGTGGTGTGTTAGCCTGAGTCACAGTAAATGGAAGCCTGCAGCAGCTGCGTGGCTCAGGTGCTGCTGGTGGAAAGGGAATTTGCTGAGGGTTTGACACAAATGGTCCAGGCATCCCTTTCATAAACATATGCAATATATTCCAGATGTTGAGAGAGTACAGAAGAAGAGGCCTGCATCCCTTGCAGATAAGTTTATTGTTGTTCTCCAAAGCTCTGCAGGATGGGTGTGCAGAAGTGCTGCCACTCCTGTGTCACTGCTCTGGTGTGGCAGCTTGTGCTGCGACTCTGAGTCCTCTCAGAGCTGGCACTGGGGCCTGGAATGGCCTCATTCCCACGGGAATTGGCCCAGCTGCCCTGGGCGGGCGCTGCCTGCGCTCGGTGGGCTCAGCACTGCTGGGCTGTAGCTTTACAGCCACTTGAGGTGAAATGCCGACGCGCCCCACAGAAAGCTGTGCTGTGCAGTGGGTGCCTGCCTGCCCTGGCGCAGGGATCCCCTCCTAAGCCGTGCCTGCTCTTCTTTAGCAACCTGGGAGTGCAGCTGAGGACGAGAGCGAGGGTGGCGTGGAGAGAGCAACCATCCAGAGGAGCATTTCCTTCAGCCCCAATGTAAGTGACGGAAGCGCAGCGCTTCAGCCCTCCTGGCCCGGGCTCTTCCAGACACAGACCTCAGTAATGACGACAGCTAAAGGGATTTAATGTTTGATAGTGATTTCTCTGGAGGAGTTAGTTGGTAGAGCACCCTAAATGCACCTCAGCGGTGTGTTTGAAATAAGTGTTTGCCCTCAACCTGGACAATCTTAAACTAGAACTAGTTTAAACCACAGCTTATCTCAAGTTATGTGTTTTAGTAATGTGAATTTAGGATTCAGGGATTTCTCCTGTGTAAAGTGCACGTGATTGATACCCAGTCTAAGCATCAGGAATTCCAAGAGCTAGAGACAAAACATTTCTATGATTTATATGATCAGCACAGATAAACCCCTTGGTTTTAGCACCTTTTCTGACAGGAAGTATCTTTTTATTTTTTCCTCCCAGAACACAATGGCCAAGCCTGCCCTGCAGAAGCCAGTGAGCCATGCTGTGGTTAAGGACCCAGTCGTGTCTCCACCCAGGGAGGATGACAGGAAGGGAAGCCCCTATGGGCAGTGGGTTCCTGTCAAGAAGGAGGAGAAGAAAACATTCCTGAACTTCTCACCCAAAAGCTCCCTGTTCCGGGCACGCTGATGGGAGTCACTGTCAGCCTGCAGCACTTCACACCCCTCAGCAGAGACGGACATTCCTGATGGGCTTGAAGATTTGTTAATACTGAGTATTTATTTTGAGGTCTTAATTTTTGGAATCTTAGGTTTCTCTTTCAGATAGAGAGCACACAGATCCAGAAGCCACAGATGGGAATCTTGTGTACATTTGTAAATATTTTGTATTGCTTTATTGGACTAGAACTTGCAGGTGGGTAACTTTTTCTAAACTATAGTTGAGTAGCTGTTCTTTGAACACCTGGATTTACATTGTGTAACTGTTTACTTAAGTGAATAAAGTTTAGTTTTGCACTGGCTGAGTGTGTCGGGAGTTAGGCCTGTGTTCATGTGGGTATTTCTGTGTTTACTGTGCACTCCCCAGCTCCTCCCACAAGGTGCAACACAGGAGAGCTGTTGCATCATTCCAAAAGTGGATCCTGCCTCCTTCACGGCCTCTTCCTTCCCTGGGTACCCCTCTGGAAGTGGGGATTGTGTAGGATTTTAGCTGCCTGCCATGGAAACCGTGGCCATTCCCAGTCACATTGTCCCTTTTGATGCTGAACTCGAGTTACTAACAGGATTATATTTATTTGGTTTGCTTTAAAATCAGCCTCCCTGTGAGGCAGGAAGGGAAAGGGGCGGGAGGGTTCCAGACCTCTGCTCCAGGAGAACGGAGTTCAGGAAGACAAGGAGTCTCCTGCATGGGCTGGTTAAACTTGGGTTTTGTATAAATTACTGGTAAAATAAACTGGATTGGCTGAAAGCTTCTTTAAGAAACCCTCGAAGGGGGGGTGGGAGGATCCTGTGTTTATCCTGTCCCTGTGGGTGAGGCTGGACAGCTGCACTGCCAGGGGGAGAATTCCACCCTTGGAATTGCTGAGGGACAGGGGGAGCTGCCTTCCCTTCACCCTGCTGGCAAACAAACCCGAGGGACAGACACCAACGCCCAAATTAGACCAAAGAGTTTATTTAGAGCACGAATGGCAGAACCTGCACTCAAAGCTATTTACAGCCGAGTCATGCAAATTACCTCTGGTACACTAAACACGCCGAGCTGAGAGAGAACAGCAACAAAGAGCTTCGGATACAACTTAAAATTGGCTGAAAATTGCAAGGGAGAGCTCACACGGCCGTGCCCCTCCCTGGTTCCATGTGAGCTGTGCCAGGCAGGCTCACACGGCCGTGCCCCTCTCCAGGTTCTGTTTGATCTCGGCCGTGTATTTCCCGTAGAACCTCTCGGCTTTCTGGTTGAACTTGGCGTTCCTCTCGTTGATGTAGTCGATGTCGGCGTCGTCGTTGTAGGGCCGCCTCCGGCTGTACTTCTCCCTCTTCTCGATCCTGGGAGGCAGCAGGGGCTGAGCCCGGGGCTGCAGCTCCCCCGGCCCTGCCCGGCCTCTGCCCCCGTTCGTTACTCACTGTTTCTCCAGGTCTGCCACCATCCTGTCCACGCCCTCCTTGGAGGGCACGTGGGTGCCGTGCAGGAGGCTGTCCGAGCTGGGGTACAGGGCGTCCCCGCTGCAGGACAGAGCAGTGGGGCAGCACTTACACACCTGGCGGGGCTTGCTGAGAATCCCAGAAGGGTTTGGGTAGGGAGGGATCTTAGAGCCCATCCAGTGCCACCAGCACCTTTCAACACTCCGTCCAACCTGGCCGTGGGCGCTGCCAGGGATCCGGGAGCAGCCACAGCTGCTCTGGGAAACCTCTGCCAGGCCCTCAGCATCCTCACAGGGAAGAATTTCTTCCCAATATCCAACCTGAATTTCCCCTCTTTCCCTTTGAACCCCTTTCCCCTTGTCCTGTCCCTGTGTCCTCGTGGTTTCACTGCTTTTGCCTGGGTTTCATTGTCAAACTTCTCTCAGCTGTGGCAATCTGAGATTCAGGTGACAAATTAAACCCAAGCTCTCAATTATTCTGAAGAGGGACCAGCAGGTGCCTCTGAAAGACACAGAACCCCCATGAAAGGCTAAATCTGAATGCAAACTGGGCAAGTCTCAGTCCTTAAACCAAGCTGGGCTGCTTAAAAAACCCAAACCCTGCTCCAGGAAGTGACTGATTACACACTGGAACGTCACCTAACTGGGTGAATGTTTCTTCCACCTCAGCAGTGCCAAGTCAGAAGAAATTAAACTCATTAATTACCCCACTCCCCCCCTGAAGCAGGGCCAGCTGACATTCAGGAGCATCCCAGGAAGGAAGGGTTCCAGTGTTTGGTGTCTGCTGATCCCTCAAAGATGCCCCAGAAGGTACCAAGGACTGAAACCAGGACTCACTGCTGCTCCTTGAGCTTCTCGTACTGCTCCAGGTCGGGCTTGATCTGCCGGGTCAGCCTCTGGTACTGGCGCAGCTGCGCCGCCGCGTAATCTGCGTGAACAATGACAGTGCAGGTCGGCCTTTAGAGCACTTCTTCCACATTTCATAGCACTGGCTTCCCACTTGTCTGCTGGCTTTTGCAAGTCATTCCTGAGCGCAAAGATTTTTGACACGCTACGATCTGTAATTCCTTTTATGTCTTGGCTTTTGCTTTACTTTATAAATAAAAAAAGGTTTATTTCATAGAAGTTTCTTCTACAAGAGTTTAATAAGGGATTAAAAGTATCCCTTATTAAACATTTACCAAAAAATTTTTAAACAGCGAGCCCTGTTCCTCACACGTGTGACAAACTGGGGACAAACCACGGCTCTGATCTCCCTTTTCACCCCAAATCCCAACACAGGTGATCCCCATGGAGGTTACCTGAGAACCCCAGATCAGGATTTTTCTTCTTCTTCTTCCTCTCCCACCTCTCAGCATCCTCAGCGCTGACCTCCAGCAGTTTCACCCGCTCATAGTCCTCGCCCCTGGCTGCACATTCCTGGCACAGAGAACCCCCAGGTTCTACAAAAACCCCAAATCCAACCCAGCCCCCTTGCAGGCCAGTGCCTGAGCCAGCCAGGGGTTAATTAATGAGATCATTAGCACCTGGATCTGGGGGTGTAAGGCTGGCGGTGTGCCTCCAGAATTTCTTACCTTCTTCTTCTCCTGCACCTGCAGCTCCCACTCCAGCCGAGCCTTCTTAGCTTCCCAGTTCGGGGGCAGTTTGAGCCTTTTGTCCTCCTCCACCACCTCCTGGCTGTTCAGCTTGCAGGCCTCGTACTGGAAGTGAACAACCCCAGCGAGAACCAACCCAAACCGCAGCCAACAATCCCCGAGGAACCGGGGCTGGAAGGGATCTCCCAGCCCAACCAGGTCCCGCTCCCGTCCCCCGTACCCGCTTCATGTGCAGCTCCCGGAAGCGGCGCAGCCGCTCCTCTCGCCTCTGCTCCGCCGCCGCCGCCGCGGCCGGGCCGGGCGCCGCCTCCTCCTCCTCCTCCTCTTCCTCGCTCTGCAAGCACCCGCACTCAGCCAGGAGCCCCGGCAGGGAGCCGGGACCCCCGCCCCGCCCGATCCCGTCCCCGCCTCACCCCGACATCGGCCTCGGGCACTCCGAGACTGCTGAGGGCCGACACCGCCGCCGCCATCGCGCCCCGCCCGCGGTTCCGCTTCCGGCGCTTCCGGCTTCCGGCGCGTCCTGCCGGGCGCCCCCCAGCGGGCGGGAGGTGCCGCCGCCGCCCCCGCCGGATCCTGGAATTCTCCCGAAATCCGGGGGAAAAAAAAATAAATAAATAAAATAAAATAAATCCCCCAGGTGTCCCAAAACAGGGGCAAACTTTGAGCTTTCCTAAAAAGTTAAAAAGGTTTTGTTGAGCGAAGAAAGTCCGAATTTCCACGGCCTTGCTGCTGTGGACGGGCTCGCCCAGCTGTAAATGAGATTTATTATAAATTTATCACTGCCTTGGTAAAAGCAGCTGTGTAAAGCCTTTCTGTGCGCACAGGAGAGGCAGAGGGGCTCAGGGATTTTGGTTTCCTTTGCAGAAAAGCTCCCAAGGCCCTTTGGGGGCAGAGCTGTGGGGCTGAGCTGGTTTTTCCCTGGAGCTGCGAGTTCCCAGCAGAGGGAATCGCAGCCCCAGCCATGGCAAACCTGCTCTGCTCCCTCTGAGCTGCGCCTCCTCCCGGGGCCTGCCGAGGGCTTCAAAATATCCACAGGCACCCCAGAAAACGGTGTTATTATCCTTTTTTATCCCTTATCAAACCTCAAAAAAATAAATTTAAAGAATGGGGCATATTTCTCACAACGGGGCCTGGGGCGAGGAGGGGCAGCTTTGCATGGCCCTGCTGAGGGAAAGGAGAGATTGTCCCGCTGGGCTTCGGGGTTTGGGGGCTCCTGCCCTCTCCACATCCTCGGTCTGTGCTGGGATCTGCTGGAATTCCATGGAGTAAAGAGGGCCCTGGGGATGGGCACAGGGAAGGGACAGGGACAGAGAGGGGACAGGGAGGAGAGGCAGGGCTGGGCCAGGGTAGCTGGACAAGAGGGACCTGGCAGGACACGGGAGTGACCATCACAGAGCTGTGGGGACACAAGTGTGACCCGCTGTGGTGCAGATCCAAGCTGTGGCACTGCAGGTCTGGATTGTGTGTCCCTGCACACCCCAAACACGGAATCACACACCCAAATCACAAAATTGCACACCCGAAACGTGGAATTGCACACCCAAACCACAGCCCTGCACGCCCAAGTCCCCCATATCTCTGTCCCCAGGGCTGGGGTGAGCACCTGCGGGGTCTCTGCGCCTCTGTCACACTGTCACCAGTATTTCTTAGGACCTCCCAAGCCTCCCCTTTCCCCTGCCCCGGCCCCAGGAGCTGCACCCCGAGGGGCCCTGGGTGCAGATCCCTGATCGGAGCTCTGGGTGGGGGAGATGAGGGACGCTGCTCCCCCAGTCCTGGCCAGGATGTTCCCCTTGGAGAGGGCCAAATTCCCCCGGGATGAGTCAGTTCCTCCGAGCCCCAGCCCCTGTTCCCCACGGAACTGGAATTTCTCATCCCATCCCGGCGCTGCAGGGGGGGCAGAGCTGCAGGAGACAATGGAGGCAGCTCCGACCCGAGGGGAGCAGAGCCAGCTCTGTGAGGAGCACAAACATTCCCAAATCTAAAAATACATCAGCTGTCAGTGCCAGCCGGAGCTGCTCTGCCTGTCCTCGCTGTCAGCCCTGCAGGAGCGCCGGGATTTGGGGGTTTGGGGATCTGGGAATCTTTCTCCCTGTCCCTCCCCGTCCCCTCGCGTGTCCCCGGGAGCTCAGCGCTGCTCTTCCCGCCCCGCCCGACCCCCGAGCCGCTCCCCCGCTGCTCCCCCGTCCTGCTGCGTGCTCCGAGGGGCCTCGGCAGCGGAAGGGAGGATGCTCGGGGGGCGCTGGGGCCCGGCTGCATCCCAGGCGTGCTCAGCTCAGCTCAGCTCAGCTCGGCTCGGCTCGGCTCAGCCCAGCCTAGCCCAGCCCTCGGCATCAGCGACGGCGGGGAATGCCTGCAGGGCCGGGCTGGAGCAGAGGCCGGGCAGGGTTAAAGGAATAAAGGAGGGATTTGTTAAAAATATTCGGAAGTATTTATTACAAATCCCTCACAGGATGCCCGTGGGCAGCGCAGGAGCCCGGCCGTGGCTCCACCCGAGATGGATCCCGGTCACGAGTTTCACACTTTGATCAGTTCTGGGCCATTTCCAGATCGGGCTTCACTGTCCAATTCCAGCCCCAGGTGATGCAGTCCCACCCTCCCAGATTGCTCCCTCAGGTCTCTGTTGTTTATATTTTTTGTGCCTGAAGCTGCAGCGGTGCCCTGGGTTCTGGAAAAGGATTGGATTTTTAACTGAACTGTGAGGAGAACTTGCTCACACTCCATATGAGGCTCAGAGTCACACACCAGTGCAGGACAGAGTCTGGAAAACACAAAAGCTCAAACCCAAGGCATCGGGGACAGACGTCCCCAGCCAGGCAGCGGCGTGGGGACCCTGCCACACCTTGGATGTTTTGGGGGCACTCAAAAAATCAGGGGTGGCCATGGGTGGCACTCGTGGGGCTGCTCTGATGTGCTCCTTCTGGGCTGGCTCCCTGCAGGGCAATGGCACCAACAGGATCAGAGAATCCTGGGATGATTTGGGCTGGAAGGACCTTCAAACTCATCCCATTCCACCCCTGCCATGGCAGGGACACCTTCCACTGTCCAGCCTGGCCTTGCACACTTCCAGGGGTCCAGGGGGCAGCTGCAGTTTATTTTCTTTGTGGCAGGGCCTCCCCATGCTCACAGAGGAGAATTTATCCCAAATATTCCATCTACATCTCTTTCAGTCTAAAACTCTTCCCCTTTGGAACCCCCATTTCCCATACCTGGGGTATCTCAGACCTGGGGGCAAATCTCCTTTGTGCTGGGGAGGAAAAGAGGCAGTGCCAGGGATTCCCACATGGCTGGGAGCCCTGGGACCTGGTCCAGTGGGATACCGGGATCAACCTCCCTGGGAAGCCCTTTGCAAGCCCCAGCCCTGATCTGAGTCAAGAAGAAGAAGAAAACTGGGCCTGAAACTTGCACAGGGCCCAAGCAAACTTGTAATAATAACATCAATCCAGCAAAATGGGGGATCTAAACCGCTGGGGAATTAATTAGGGACGGATCCTGTTGAGTGTGGTCATTAACCATGGGGAAATTTGGAGGGAGGGGAAATGTGACGAGGGTTTGGTTTTTAGTGGAAGAGAAGCTGGTTCTGTGTCGGGCCGGTTCCTCTCCATCACAGGCTCCTGTTTGTGTCCTCTTGGGTTGCAATTACAATCTTTCAGATCAGACACAAAATCATTGGGCTGGAGAGCCAAAAGTACCTGGCTAATGGGATTAACAGAAATTAACCTGGTTACGCGGGGACTCCATCGAAAATGAGAAAGTGCTGATGGCCAAAATCAATTCCTCCCCAGCCAAATGACTGCAGGCCTGGCTTAGGGTTTCAGTTTAATGCTCAGCCCTCCAACAATGAGCAGGATGGGATTGAATTAGGTCCTGATCGTGGAGTTCTGAGCATGGCAGTGGCTTGTCTTTAATGCCAGCAGTGAGCCAGGGGGGAAAATGGGAAATCCTCCCTGTTTTTCCCTCTGGAATCACAGGGAGGGCCCTGCTGGGTGTCCCTGGTGCCACCATGAGGGGCTGCCTTGCCCAAGCCTTCCCTGCCCGTGTTCCAACCCAGGATCAGAGCTGGAACTGGGGCTGGGGACAGTGGGGTGGGACGGTTTGGGATCCACAGAGGGCCGGGGGAGAGGGATGGGATGGTCTGGGATCCACAACGGGCCCCATTTGCCGATAAATCCCAGCCCTCCCAGCAGGGCTGCTCCTCCCGGAGCCTTCCCGAGCCGGCGGCGGGGGCAGCTCCCGGCAGCTCCCGCCCGGTCTCATCTTTTCCCTTAAAAGCCGGATCCTGGCGGAGTTTCCCGGATGAGAGCAGCCCGGTGGTTGCCGCGCGTTGGAAATGAAGCAGATTGACCGGGTTTTATGGCACAAACCCCGGGGCGCGCCACCCCCCTGTGCCTTTGTCCCCTCGGGGACAGCCCGGCCGGTGTCCCCTCCAGGAGCAGCCCCCGTGGGGAGGTGCCAGCCCGGGTGTCCCTCCCCCCCGCGGGGATGGGGGTGTCTGGGGCTCCCCAAACCAGCAGGGATGCAGAGCTGGGCCTGGCCGCTTCCCCGGGGAACGCGACAAGTGACAATTCATTAACTGTCCCCAACGGGGGGAGGTGGGACCTGGGGTCCTGCTCCCGCTGGAGGAGGCTGGAGGGAGCTGGGAGCGGGGAAGGGACAATTCGGGTGGTCCTGGCAGGAGTCACGGCGCCGCGGGAGAGCCGGGAGGGTGCCCTGGGTGCTCAGGATTTGCTCCTCTCCCTGCTCTGGGACACCCCGGCGGGTGCATCCCGAGGATGGAGCCATCCCTGGGGGGGCAGCAGCCTCTCCCGGGACTCAGGGAGGGAGGATAACGTCACGTTTCCCCCGGATCAATGAAGATTTTGGTTCGGGAGTTATTAGCCCGGTGTCATAAACTATCTGAAAACCACAAAAGTAAAATAATAAATCTCCCTGTTTGCCTCCTGCGCGGGGTTTTTAAGTACCCGAGTCCCTCCAGGCAGCGGTTCGATAGCGCAGCGGACACAAATCACCGAGACAGAGCCGGATTTTGGGGAATATCCGTCAGGCTTTGCTGTTTTCCAGCACTCGGCCGTGGGCAGGGAAAGCTCCCCCGGGCTCCTTGGGCAGGGCTGGGGGGGCACTGGGGGAGGGGGTGCTGAGGTGGCTCCCGGGCATGTGTCCCTGTCCCACAGCGGGGCGGTTCGGGATGTTCCCTGCGCGGGAAACTCTCTTCAGGCACCATTCAATTATTCGAATGAAGCTGGTGCTGGTAAAGCAGCAAGGGGTTGAACCCCAAAGCGGGGTTCAGCTGCTGGGGGGGGACAGGGGACAGCTCCTCCCAGTGTCCCCAGTACCCCCAGTGCCCCTCCCCTGGGTGCTCTGCTGCGGATTCCGGAGCCCGGAGGTGTCGGGGTGTCCCCTGACCCCTCCCCAGCCACAGGTTTGCTTTTTAAAGCTCTTTCTGGCGGCCTTTCCCGGTGTTTTGGTCTCCGGGCCGTGGCCATCGTCCCTCCCTCGTTATTTCCAGCCTGCCTCGGGCTGCTCCGCGTGGTTCGCCCCCATCCCAGCGGGCTCCCCCCCGAAACCCTCCAGGAGAAACCTCTCAAAGGGAAAAATGACCCTGACAAAACAACCCCGACAAATAAATAACCCCGACAAAGGCGATTTCGGGCAGGGCCGGCGCGCTCCCTCTGCCGCACGGGGAAACTTCCAGCGGCAAAGGGGAACCTGCCCGGCAGGGAGAACGAGGGATCGGGGCTGCGTTCCAGGTGTGAGGTAATTAGCGCCGGGCGGTAATTAGCGGAGGGACGGGGCTGTGCTGTCCCTTTTCCAGGGACACGGTGGCGGATCCACGGGGCACATCCCGGCCCCGGGAAGGAGCGGGCCGATCCCTCGGGACGCCCCGAGCCCGCCCCACACGCGGCCCCTGCCTCTTGGCAGGGCCGGGAACGGCGCTTCCCGTCCGGACACCTGGAACTGAGGAACCCCCACGCTGTTCAAAGGGCCGGAGCCTCTTCCCCTGTCCGCGGGGAGCCGGAGCGGGGTCCCGCTCCCTCCGTGCCCCCGAGGCACCGGCAGCTGGGCGGGATCGGGGTTCACAGGCTGGGGAAGCAGAAGGAGCCTCCCGGGAGCGCAGATCGCGCTCGCCATGCGCTCCCCAGCCGCCCGAGCAGGATGCTCGCCCCGGCTTCGTGCCTCACACACCATTTCCCAGCACGGGGAGGGCTCTTTGTGGCTTCGGAGCGGGATCGTGCCGGGCTGGAAACAGGTGCAGCTTCCTGGGTTTCTGCTGAGGCACGATTTTGGCCCCTAAAGTGTTAAGTGAGTGCTAAGCCCTATAAAATTACCCTTTCAGCTACTATTTCTGCACAAAAGGCCCTCTGCGACGAGATATGCCAAAGCTGCTGATGAAGTAATATGTCTATTCTCATTTGTGACATTTATTATTAACAGAGAAAAGAAGAAAAAAAAACAAAAACAAAAAAAAATCCCAAACCAACAAATCCCAGTCAGAAAGAACTCTTAATTGAAGCACCATTGTGCCGTGGTAACTGCTATTAAATTAATCTGCTGCATTCCTTTCCACCCACACACTTTAAAACTTCCTGGTTATAATTAGAACCATTTAAAACCAATTTGACACTCCTCGGATGATGCAGTTCAGCTGCTTAATATGGCGAGACTTTGGTGAAAGGAGCGGAGAAGGGCTGCGAGCAAGCTGGGGCTGCTCGGGGAGGAGCAGAGCCGGGAGCTGCTGCTCCTGCCCGGGGATCTCAGTTCCAGGGGGAATTCGAGTTTAGCTCCGCTCTGAGCCTGCTCCATCCCATGTCCTGCCCAGAGCATCCCCCCCGGGTGCCGGGCAGGGGATTTTGGGAGGTTCGTGTTTTGTTTTGGGAGCCCCTCGAGTTCTGCCCTCCTTCGTGCCAGCTGGGGAAGGCACCAAAGGCAATCATTCCCCAGTGGAAAAGCGCTTGGGTGTTCCAGTGCGGGGAAAAGGCACCGGGAATTTTTGGGGGGAATGGGGGAATTCAGAGGTGTGGAGATGCCACCCACCCCTGCACCAATGCTCTGCCTGCCGCGGGGTGAGGAAACCTCGGAGGATGCTCCTCCAGGGCTGGTTTTGGGGAATGTGCTCTGGGACCCGAGGTGAGAAACCACCGGGCCCGGCCGAGAACTGGCGGGGTGTCACTTCTGCAAACGTGTTCCCGCTCGCCGCCCTTTATCTGTCATCCTCGCAACCACCTGGGTGGCACTTGATGCTATCGGGGCGCCACGCCGAGCTCCCAGCACATCCCCGGCCGCCTCAAGGCACCGCCAGTTCCTCCGCAGCGCTGGAAGATCCCGTTAGTCACGGTATCTCCGCTGTCACCTTCTGCTTCCTTCTGCATTTGGCTTTCGCTCTGGGGCCATGTGTTAACCAGGGCCCCGCAGCTTCCTCACCCTGCGCTGGGGCCGTTTCCTCCCGGCGCCCACCCTGGGCCGTCCCCGGGGTCGGGCTGGCTCCGGGGGCCGCCCGGGAGGGGCTCCGGGCTCCGTCCCTCGCCGCTGTCCCTCGGGGCAGGGCCGCGCTGCCGACCCGAGGCTCCCGGTTCCCCCTGCTGCGGCTCCAGCTTCCCGCTCGGCCCTGGGGATGTGAAATTCGCAGAAATCCGGGGCTGCCGCGAGCCCAGGGGCTCCTGGCTGTGTTTATTCACCCCTCAGCGGGGCTGGGACAGCTCCCGGTGCTGCTCGGGGCTGTCGCCAGCTCCCGCCGCGCCCTGGGCCGTCCGAGCCACTCTGCCCGGGCCATTTGCCCCTCTCAGGGCCAGCGCCTGCCCTGGTCCTTGCTCTCCCCGCTCTCCCTTGTTTTCCGTCTCTCCCAGATGCCTTTGACCCCCTTGAGCTCATCCCCGTCTCCCTCCCCGTCTCCGTGCCCGAGGCGGGGCCGTGCCAGCGGTGCCAAGAAGGAGGAAATTGTGGATTTCCCCCCAAAGCAGGCCCCTGCTGTGGGCCAGGACCCCCGGCCGGGGCTGGGCTGGGCAGCTGCAGCCGCCGGGTCGTCTCTGCAGGGCTGGGCTGGCGTCACTGCCCGGGCACATTTTCCTTGTTTTGGTTGTTTTGGTTTTTTTTTTTTTTTCTTTTTCCATTTTTTTACACGTTGAATTTTTTCCCTTCTTCTGCCCTGGAGCACGATCAACCCCCCAGAGCCCAGAGGTTATTTATGCTTTTGTCTAATCTCTGGTGCTTGGCTTTGGGTTGGATTGGGCCGTTCTTTTTTTTTTTGTTTTGTTTTGTTTTCACTTTATTCCCCCCACATCACCCCTCCCGCCTCTTGCTACTTCGTAATTTTTTCCCAACTTTGGAAGCGCAACTTCGGAGTGGCCAAAGGCAAAAAACAAAGCAAGGATATTTCTGCTACCCTGTTAACTTTGCAAAAATGCTGCGTGCCTGGAGCGCGGCGGGAGGGGGGTAACGAGAACCAGGGGCTGCGAGCTCCGGCCAGACCGGGTAAAATTAGCCCGGGGGGGCGGAGGGGGGGAAACGGCTCCATCCTGGAGCCTCCGCAGCCCAGATGGGCTTGGATGCAGCGAGCGGGATGCGCTAAAACTGGGGATTTACCCCTCGGCACGTTCAGCGCGGCTCCCTTCGCCTCCCCCGTTCCAAACCCAGCCCGGGGATTTGTCCTTCGCCTCCTCCCCGAGCTGTGACACTTCCCCGGCTGCTCCCCAAAAAAACCAGCGTGGCTCCGTCCCATCCTGGGTGTCGCAAAGGAAGGAGCCGCTTCTCCCTGTCCCCACCCCGCCGGGACACCGCGTGCCCCCCGGGGCACTCAGCCCAGGGCTATCCCAGGATTATTCCAGGGCTATCCCAGGATTATTCCAGGGCTAGGCCAGGGTTATTCCAAGGTTATCCCAGAGTTGTTCCAAGGTTGTTCCAGGGTTGTTCGAGGGCTACACTAGTCCAGGGCTGTTCCAGGGCTATCCCAGGGCTATTCCAGGGTTATCCCAGGGCTGTTCCAGAGTTACTCCCGTTGTTTCCAAGCGCGCCCCGGCAGGGAGGTGTCAGCTCGGCACGCTGGCTCTGCCAGGGTTTGTCACCGTGGCCAGGGTTTGTCACCGTCCCTCTGTGTCCCCACGGGCGCCCACCAGCCCCGGGCCCGCAGCAGAGCCGGGCTTTGTGACACCTGCAGACCGCGCTGGTGCCACCTGGATTTGGGGCTGCAGGGATAAAAGCGGGATTAGGGATGATAAAAATGGGATTATGATGATCCAGGCTGTGGATTTTTAGGGTCCTGGTGTCTGGGTTTGGCACTTGCTGGGGTTTTTTTTGGGGTATTTCTGGGAAACATCACGGGCTGCGCTGTCATTTATCCACAGAAATGTCCATGGAATAAAGATAGGGATCGGGCCCTGGGCAAATGGGATTTGGGAATTGCTGCTGGATCGGGGGTCCGAGTTGAGAATTCTGGTTTGGGCTCCACAGAGGGTATTTGAAGGGGATAATTAGCGGGACAATTTGCGTTAATTAACGCCAGGACGGATCGCGGCAGAGCGGGATGGGAGAGGATGAGGATGTGGATGGGAGGGATCCGGCTCTGGAGCTGCCGGTCCTGCCGCTGAGGGGGGACAACAAAAAAAAAAAAAAAAAAAGGGGAAAAGATAAAAGAGCAACGAGCGGTGATGGAAGCACGGAGGAGGAGTGGGAGGGCTGGCCCTGCTCCCGTGCTGCCGGCAAACACGAGGCTGGAGAGGCCACTGCTGCTCCTCGGAGCTGCTGCGATGCTGGAATGTCCCAAACACTCCCGAAGTCCTGGAGTGACGGAGCCCTGGGAAAAGCGAAGCAGAAAAAAGGGGGGATTCGGGGTGCTGGGGAGTGTTTGGGTTCCAGAGGAGCCTCTGGATCTGTGGCCCAGCAGCTTTTGGGGTCTCTGCACTGTGCTGGGAGGGGGTGAGCAGCAGCTGAGCTCACCTGTAGCCACATCCTGGCACATTTTTTCCATCCCTGGGAAAACCTGCCCAGCCTTTGAGCCGCACGAGAGGAGAAGCTGCCCTTGGGTTTCCTCTTGGCCCGGCTGGAGGTTCCTGGGCCGGGCTGCTGAGGGGCATTTCTAACCCAAGATCCGAGCCTTTCCCACCAGGAGGTGACCAGAACGCTCTGTTCTCAAACAGATGGGTCTGGCTTCCAGAGCAGGAGCTCGGGGACACGAGAGGACCCTGCAGAGCCCTCGGGTGTCCCCCTGCCCAGCCCCTCCCGGGGTATCCCGAGCCTCCGGGCGAGGGATGGGAGCGCCAGGGAACCATTTCTTCCTTTGGTCAGGGAGCAGCCCCGGGGGGGTTGGAGAAACTTTGCCCCTCCACCCGAAGTTGGCTGCTCCCAGAGGCTGTCACCCAGCGCGGTGACACCGCAGCACTTAGCGGCCTCCCGGCAGTCCCCAGCGGATCCGTTCTCCTGGCTTTCCTTGAGTCGGATTCTCTCCATTTGCTCTATTGATTTGGATTCTAAAGTGAGGGGGATAATGCTGGTTTTAATGCTGTTTTTATTGTGCCGGGTGAGGAGCCGGTGGGGGCGCGGGCGCTGCGGCGTAAATGGAATTATTGCCGCGTTCTGGTGAGCCCCAAGCTGCTGCGGAGAGGGCTGGAGGTGACTTGGGGCTTTCCTCGTGGCACTTCGGGGCGGTGGCATGAGCTCGTCCCTGCCGGGCGTCCACAAACCCGACCCCAGCCAAGCCCTGCGCACCTTGGGTGGCTCCCACATTAAATATAAATGGGGAGAAAATTACCTTAATCAAGTCTAAGCAGAATTGATTAATATTTTAGTAAAAACCTCACGCTGGAGTTCAACAGACTGGTTAAATCTCAGCTGGAAAAACCACTGTGGTTCCCCACCAGCTTTTTTTTTTTTTTTTTTCCTTTTTTTTTTTTCTCCCTTAAACCCAGCCTGGTTTCCACGGCCCCTCTCTGCCTGTGGGGCCTGCACTGGGGTTGCTGGGGAGCTCTTTGCCCTTTAGCTGAGCAAATTATCAGCGGTTTAAAAAGGCCCCCTCTCCCCCTCCCGGCTCCCTTTTATAGGTACAATAATCAGATAAAATATTTCTGGAAGACTATTTACAAAATCCCCCCATCCCCATCAATCTTACGGTTAAGAAGGAGAGGAGGAAGAAATCTTAACCTCAAGAAGCTGCTAATGCAACCGAGCTCTTTAATGGCGGGGTGGAGATCTTCTTTTTTTTCCTGCTGCCATTACTATGGAATACATAATAACATCAATAATTAAATATAAATTGGATTTAATATTTTATGCTGGCGACATGTAATTTACACTCTACCCGAGAAATCAAAAGGTCACGTCTGAAGAGGAGGCAAGGAGGGAAAGGGAGAGGGGCTCGTCCCTGAGATGAGTCTGTTGTTGGGAGGCTCAAAAAATCGCTCCAGGGAGGGGAGGGAGAGCTTGGTTTGGGGTGAAAAATGAGGGGTTTGGGCTGGATTGCAGGTGTGGGGATCGGTCCAGTGCTGGTTCTGCACTCAGCAGTGCTCTGGGCTTGGTTTTAGGGGGTGACTGTAGGGCTGGGCTTGGGGGGAGAGCGGGATCCCCATCCCTGCTGGCCCGGGCACCCTCCCAGCAGTGCTGCCCGGGAGGAGAGGCCAGCAGAGCTCTCCTGCATCGATTCCTGAGGGGTTAGGGCAGCTCTGGGTGTCCTGCCAGCACAGCAGCTCCATTAACGCCCTGGTAATTCAGGAACTGCCCGGGCTATTTCTGGAATGGGCGAATTTTCAGTCTTTTATTCCTCTCCCTGTTGGGCCATCGAAGATTTGGCTGATTTTCACGTCCATACCTGGGATTTTGTGCCCAGGGGCCCCAGCTCTCTTTGCCACGAGCTTTGCGTCTTCGATTAATTAAAAACAGGAGAAATCAAACCTCTCCTGGGCAGATGTGGGGCTCTCCCAGCTTTCCAGCCTTGGGTTTGCATCCCCTCCCCGGGCTGGTGGCAGCAAGGAGCAAACCTGGAGCCATCCCTGGCGCGGGGAAAGAGGATTTATCCCCTCAGATGAATTCTTTTTTTTTTTGTTTATCCCCTCAGATGAATTCTTGCTCAGGACTGTGGGCAGAGAGGTTTGGGGCTCCTCGGGGCTGCCCAGCACAGGTTTCTCTGCAAGTGAGGCTTCTGCTTTTTTAAGGGTTGTGTAACACATCTGGGCAAAGCCATTCCTGATTCTTCTTCTCCTTCTCCCCTGGAGTGGGTTAAGCTGGGGAAGTTGGGGGGAACCAGCCCTGGGGGGTGGTTGGGTTTGGGGTCTCACCTGGCACGAACGTGGGGGAGGCAGGTGGAGGGGCTGGGGCTGCTGGGGATGTGAAATTAGAGTGGAAGCTCAGGAGAAGGAATAAATCCTTTTTGTGCTCTGGGGGAGGGAGGCTGCCTGGAGCTGCTGGCAGGGGTTTGGCTGCCTGGGAAAGGGAGGGATGTCCTTTAGGGAGACTGGACAGGCAAGGAAAACCCCTGGGTGCGCCCTTGGGTGCTCCTCGAGAGTGGACAGGGGGGGGCCACACCACCCACCCCCCTGGCCGGGGAGCCTGGGATGCAGAGCTGGAAGTGCCTGGATCTGATTTTGGGTCTGCTTTGCCCAGATTCGCTCGCTGCCGTCGCGGCCAGGAGGGTTTGCTGCCTGTGGCCGAGGTGGAAAAGCCTCCCTGAGCCCGGGGTTCACTGGGCATTCGTTTGTTTGCTTTGGGCTCCGTGGCCAGGCGAAGTAAAATCCCCACGACAGCCGAGTGGCCAGCCCCTGCAGGGGCCACAGACCCCCTCAGATCACCCAGGAGCGGGCAGAAAATGCCCAGTCTCGTTTGGCAAAGCCACAGCTGGGCCCAAATTGCTCTGTCTGGCTTTTCACAGAGCCCCAGCCCCTCTGGCCCTCAGGAGAGCCCAGCCCTGATGGAAGAATTTGGGAAAGGCTGGATCGGATGGGGCTTGGAGCAGCCTGGGATGGTGGGAGGCGTCCCTGCTGAGGACTGGATGGGCTTTAAGGTCCCTTCCAGCCCAAAAAAATCCCGTAATTCTGTGAAAAGGAGCTGGTGGGGCAGGTCAGATCCTGCCCCACACCCGGATCCCTGCTGGGGTTGATCCTAATTTGGCTTTCAGCATCACCCGGGGGGTGCCAGCGCTGCCTTTTAGGGCACAGCTCCTTTGGGAGCCCTCAGCATTTTGGGGGCCTAAGCTGAGCTGCCCCCAAACCACTCAAGGCTGAGCTTTATAGGGTCATTACCCTTTTTACAAGGCTTTGGAAGCCACTTGGAAAAAGAGCCACTTGTTTTTTGGTCGGGATTGAAAGGGTTTTGATCAAAAATTGGGGCGGCTTTTTCCACCTCCTGCCCCTTCCCTTGATCAGCACCTGCCCCGGGAGGAGGAAGGATCTAATGAATTGCAAGAGGATGGGACTGGCCCTGCCCTCTCAGGGCTCCTTCCATGCATTTATTTCGTTTTTCCAAGTCAAGCATGGAAAATCTTCATAAACCCTCCACTCTCGCAGCTTCTGGTGCCCCCGAAAGTGGAAACACCTGGTTTTCAAAGGGCAGTCCTGACTCTTAAGGGCATATTTTGATTTTATGGGTGGGATAATGCGACTGGGGGGCTGGCTTGCTTGGCAGGGGAAAAATGGGGATTTTCTGCGGCTTTGAAGCTTGGAAGTTTTTGGTGGAGGAGAAAGTTTTTGGGAGGGAGGGGAAGGTTTTCTGCCGAGGGTCAGCGCCGTCCTCTGCGTGTCTCTGACCCCTGTAGAACCTTTTTGGGGGCACAGCTGTCACAATCCCCCTGGGAATGAGCCAGGAGCCACCTCAGCCCCAAAATTTTCCTCTTTTAATCCTCTTTTTCCTCTTTTTAACACCCCAAAATCCAGAGGAGCCCCACACAGTTCCTGCTCTGAAGGGCTGAGCGACCCGAACCCCTCCAAGCTGAGCGCAGCGGCCCCGCTGGTTCCCGATTATTTTCCATCTTTATCCATCCCCAGGTGCAGCAGGAATGGCTCCCTCCAGGCCGTTCAGATGCTTTTAAGGCCTTTAAGAGGCGCAGGCTGCGCTTTGCAAGGTGCTGGTTTACGGCCCGGCGGGGCCGCCCTGGGGAAAGGCTTCACTGGCGCTTTGCAGGGCCCGCGGTGAGTGATTGATGGCCGGGGCTGCAATCCCTGAGCGCTGAGCCCCCTCTGCAATCAGCTCTGGCCTGGGCAATCCGAGAGGAACCGGCCCCGAGGAGATGCAGAAATGCACCTTTGACCCGGGGGTGCTGCCCGCAGCAGCCAAAGCAGCTCCGGGGGAGCCTTGAGGGCGATCCCAGCTGAGCTGCTGGAATTTTGGCTTTGCATTTGGGTCTGCTTTGCCCAGATTCGCTCGCTGCCGTCGCGGCCAGGAGGGTTTGCTGCCTGTGGCCGAGGTGGAAAAGCCTCCCTGAGCCCGGGGTTCACTGGGCATTCGTTTGTTTGCTTTGGGCTCCGTGGCCAGGTGAAGTAAAATCCCCACGACAGCCGAGTGGCCAGCCCCTGCAGGGGCCGTATCAAGACGCCGGTATCGCAGAATTACGGGATCCCAGGATGGTTTGGGTGGGAGGGACCTCAAAGCCCATCCAGTGCCACCCCTGCCATGGGCAGGGACACCTCCAGCTGTCCCTGCTCCAAGCCCCAGTGTCCAGCCTGGCCTTGGGCACTGCCAGGGATCCAGGGGCAGCTCCAGCTGCTCTGGGCACCCCGTGCCAGGGTTCACCCCTCTCTGAGTGACAAATTTCTCCCCAATATCCCATCCCGATCCCTCCTCTGCACGTTTGAAACCATCCCCCCTTGTCCTGTCACTCTCTGCCCGGGGAAATCCACTCTCCCTGGGTTTTGTAACCCCCCCCAAGGCCTGGAAGGCTGCGGAGTCTCCCCAGAGCCTTCCCTTCTCCGATACCGAGGATGTCTCCAGCCTTGAAGGCAGCTCCAGGGAGACACAAACAGCGAGCTGTGGACCCTCCCAAAATCTGCTGCGGGAGGGACTCGGTGCCTCTCTTTCCACCCCAGAGACTTTCCGCTGCTGCCGAAGCCCTGCGAAGAGCTCCCTGGCCGGGGTCGTTCCCCGACAGGGACGTTCAGCCGCTCTTTTGTTTCACCTTTCGCAGCACAAAGCAATTACAGCCAACGGCTCTGCCTCCCCAAACCCGGCCCGCCCTGTCACGTCCCATTAGCTTCGAGTTCAGCCCCAATCCCCGCCCCGAAATGTATCATGAAAGACGTTCAAAATATATCAAAATGGCATCGGTATTGATTTATTAATGCTAGGGAATGCTGCCCTAATTGAATTTAGGTCCAGGAAGTCAGTTAATGCAGCTGACAGTGATACAGGAATTCAATCTCCCCAGCGCACTGAGTTAGGACTGTTTTCTTCTCTCTTTGTTGTCAGTCGGATAAATAACAAATCAATTTAAATTTCAACGAGGTTGCTAAAAACAAGGCAGGCTCTGCGCGGGGCCAGCGGCTCAGCCGGGCTCGGGCTGCTGGGGAAGGTCAGGAGGCTCCTCAGGGGGCACCCCTGGGTGCTCCGGGGGTCTCCTGGGGCTGGGGACTGGGTTCATTTTGGGCCCCCGAGGAGGGGCTGTGTCGGTGAACCCTGTTTTGGTCGTTTTCCCACCGATCCTGACACGGAGAACTCGGAATCTTCTTCCCCCAGCCCCACCTGGGCTCGGAGCTGCAGCCCCTGGGGACAGCAGGTCTGACCTGCCCAGAAACTCCAATATTCCCTGGGCTTTTTTTTTGGAGGGGATGCAATCAGAAATCTCAGCGAAACACCAGGAGCTGCCCTTGGGTGCTGCCTCTCCCAGCATCCCCGTGGCTGCACCTCCACTTTCGGGTGCTGAACTCATCCGTGAACTCGTGGTTCAAGCTTAGGCAGCAAGTGTTTGTTCCTAATCGAGTTCAGGACTGAAAAAACAACCCTGCTACCCCTGCAATGGCAGAGCCCAGTCCTTCAGAGTCGTCATTTTTAATTTCCCAGCGCTTTCATTCTAAAGCTTAAGCTCAACCCTGACCTTAATCCTGTGTTTGCTCTCCAGCCCTGCTGGGGTTGGTATGGTCAAGAAGGCAGAGGAGCCTGAGTTAATTAAATCAACAGCTAACAGTGGAGGTTACCCACAAAAGTGAACCTTGGTGCCCCTAAAACCACTGACCAGAGAATGGCTGGAAAAAAACAAAACCACAGTTGGAGTGAAATGGAAAAAGAAATCTTCAGCTCTATATCACTTCAGCCAGCCACAGGTATCAGAATATTAATTGCTCTTTGACTTGATTTTGTTGTGGGATTAAGGGCACATTGTGGCTTATGAAGATATTCTAGGAGCCACAAGGATGGATGCAAAATCCATCTCTGCAGCATTTCTGTGCCTGCTGGAATCCAGGACGCTGCTGCAGGAGCTCCAGGCTCCTGCTGGAAGGCAGCAGCTGCTCCTGCTCCCCCAGCCCGTGTGTTCCCCTCCCACAGCTCCAAACTCCTCGTCCCTGTGAGGGAATGTCGGCTCCTGAGCGGGATTCTCCCCCAGCTCCTGGCTGTGGCGATTTCCCTGCTCTGCAGAGAAAACTCTGGTGCTGGTGTGAGGTCCTTTCCTGCTCCCCCTGTTCCCAAATCCTGAGGGATGCTCCAGCAGGGAGATTTGCAGGGGGAAACCCTCACGTGGGAGGAGATTATAAAACGTTCGGAAGGGTTTTGAGGCAGGGATGAGTTGGGATTTCCTGTCTCCTGCAAGGAACTGTCGCTCCTCGGGTGCTGCAGGGTTCATCCCTTGTCCCTGGGTGTCCCCGTCCCCTCTCCTGGGTGTCCCCCTCCCTGCAACCCACGCCCACCAGCCCAGAGATGTTAATTACACCCCAAATTACCTCGGAAAGGCCTTGCTCAGGCGCCTGAACGCTGGCAGCCAGGTACAACTACTTTTTTCCATTTTTTTTTCCATAAAATGCTGTTGCTGTTCGGGGAGGGGGAGTTGGGGTTGTTTTGATTTCTGGCCAAATTTTCATTCGGGGGGTTGCTTTGTTTTTGTTGTAAATGTGTCTCACCACTGCGATAATTAACGCTTCCCTCCTGGCCGGGGGCTTCCTGCCTGCTGTGGGTGTTGGCTGGGGCTGCCTCCGTCCCCTGGAGAGGCCGAGGAGGAGGAGGAGGACAAAGGGATATTCGGAGGATCAACCCGCAGCCCTTGGAGGAGATGGAAAACCTCCAGCTGCTGTCGTGGCCTGGGTCAAGCCCTCATTTCCATCCCATTCCCTGCTTTCCTTTCTCCTCCTGGGTGTCCTCAGCCCCGGGGGATGCTCAGAGGTGACCTGTGCTCCGGGAGAAGGCACCAGCTGTGGGCAAGAGGCTCTGGCCAGGCCGGGGACGGGGAGGATGCTGCAGATGGAGGCAGGAGAGGAGCTAAAGCAGAAGCAGGATGGTGGCGAACCACCCCGCCTGTACTAGAAAGTTTAGAATTTAGAATTTAAGCCGTGGAAGTAGTTACAAAGGTAGTAAGAAGTTTTAAAGCGTAGGACTGTCAAGTCTGTGCGCCATGAGATGATTGGTTAAGGAAGTCCACGCTGCGGCAAAACGTACAAAACGCAGTAACTGATTATTAAGTTAAAAACGTAATTATTCTCGGTGGTGGAATTTTATTAGTTAACGAATCTTTGGAAGGTCTTGTAACTGGAGGTCTTGTGACCTTCTGGACCACGAGGCAGAAGTTGTGAGCTGAACCCAGCCTCCCTGTCTGCGTAGAAGATAAGAAGAAAATAAGCTCCACCACTTAAAACAGCACCGAAGTCCCGTCCCTGGGTTTCTATTATTCATAAATTCCCCAATAGCCAGGCGGGCACCGATGGCCTGGGGCTCCCGGGCCGAGGTCACCCTTTGGCCCAGCTCGGCGCTCCTGGAGGCTTCTCCCGGCCCTTCCTGCCTGCTGGGCGCTCCCATCTGCTGCCGCCGAGGCCCCGGGAGTGCAGGACCGCGTGTTCCTCAGCCCAGCCCACCCCTCGCTAACGAGCTCATTAACGAGCTCATTAACGAGCCACCTCCCCCGCGCTTGTTTAGATCAGCCTCAAAATCTCCGAAGGCGCTCCTGGATCCGCGCAGGGCAGCAGAGCCCGGCCCTGCAAAGGCTCCTTGATGGCTTTCGAGCGAGCGAGAGGAGTTCGCGTTGGCAGGGAGGAGGCTCAAAAATGCTTTTGTAGCAGAATGACCAGGGAGCGCCTCCAGATTCCCGGCGAATAAATGAATAATAGACAAATAGATGAATAATAGATATTTCCGCGGGTTGGGCATCGCCAGGCAGGGATAACCAGCCCCTCTGCCAGGACCTTGGTGCGCCAGGACGCGGCAGGGACAGGGCGGGAGGGGCTGTGTGACAAAGCCGCAGGTGACGAAGCCGCAGGGCTCCGCTCGGCCGCTGCTCTCCGCGCTGGCCGTTCCCGTGCCGGGACACGCTGCGGGAGGAGCGGGCGGCGCTGCCCCGCAGCTGCAGCTCCGCTCCGGGCCAGGGGGGCTCGCCGGTGGCCGGGGCAGGGCGAGCCCCGGGGCCGCGGCTCCGGCCGTGTCCGGGGTGCCCTGTCCGGCCCGGCCCGCTGGCCACAGGCTCCGGAGCGCCGTGCACTAGAGGGAGACAAAGCCCCACGCTCGGCTGGGGGTGCCCCGGGGCGGGAACGGGAATCCCATGGGACGGGAACGGGAATCTCATGGGATAGGAATGGGATCCCCGTGGGATGGGAACCTCAATTTCATGGGATGGGAATCCCATGGGATGGGAGTAGGATCCTCATGGGATAGGAGTGGAAATCCCATGGGATGGGAATGGGATCCCCATGGATAGGAACCTGAATTTCATGGGATGGGAACCTCATCTGGATGGTGCTCCAGGGGATGGGAATGGGATCTCCACGGGATGGGGTGAAACCCCCAGGACTGGGTCTGCCCAGCCCACAGGGGGCACAGATCCTCTCCCAGGCTTCGTGCTGGGAGGGCACAGAGCTCTGGGAGTCTCTTCCTTTGATCCATGGGGGTTTCCCAGTTGGAAAAGGCTCATGGAGGGACAGCAGGGCTGGAGCTGCACCCCTCGGAGCTGGGGTCACAGCCCTGCTCCCAGAGCTCTCCATGGGAGCTCTTTGGGGTTCAGGGCTGTGTTCCTGCTGGCAGCGCCCAATTCCCACTGAGCCTGTCCCACTCCTGGGTGCTCCTTTTCAGGGAGGTTCGTTTGTTTCTTTTCTTGCCTTTTACTCTGTTCCTGCTCTGGAGAAAACCCGCACGCTGAGCCGTGCAGGGTGGCCCGAAAGAAAAAACGAAATCAGCCAGAAAAAAAAAAATAAAATTAATTAATTAAATAAATGAAGTAAGCAGACGCTGCTCTCCCTAGCACAGCTGAGGCTTTTCCTTCCTTTTCTCATTCTGCCTGGGCCACAGAAGCTGCAGCACTGTTGAGGTCTCAGGTGATGCTCTTTTTGGGGTCACAGTGAAACCTCTCCCCCAGAGCAGCCCTGGGTTCCTGACCTCCCGGGTCAGCAGCTCAGCCTGGCAGGGGGCAAACTCGGGCAAATAATAATTAAAGCGTCGATTGCACCCTCTGTGCCGCGGCTTCGGGGTGGGAACGACCCTGGGCAAGATTTCGGGGAGGTTTTTGGGGTGTTTGGGGCGCGGGGCGAGGGTTCAGTCCAGGTGTCAGACGCTGGCTTGTGCTGCCAGCCCAGAATATCCTCTGCGGTCGGGCTGAGGGCTGAGGGATGCAAACGAGCTCTTGCTTTACTTTGTTTATTTGTTTAGAGCCACCGTTTGTCTTTTTTTGGGCTTCTAACCCGGCCTCCTCCGAGCGGCCTCATTTGTTTAGGCGGCTCATCTGCCCCAGGGCTTGAAAAAGAGTTGTTTTTTGTTTTCTAGGACTCTTTGTAGGCGCTGAGATCAGCCAGTGGAGCCAGAGCTCCTCGGTGCTGCTCCTCGGGGACCTGGTGGCAGCCGAGTTTTTAGGACACTCAGAGAAGCCACATGAAAGCCGCAGGAGGCTCCCAGCACCTCTGCGGGGTGGTGGAACAGAGGCGTCTTTAAAAAAACCAGCCCCTGCTGAGCACGCTGTGCCCTTCCGACCCTGCTCTCCAGGACGGGAGACATCCTCAGGTGACATCCCGGGGCCTTTCCCATCGCTGGCGTGCTGCTGGCAACCTCAGGGAGGGGTTTGTAGCCAACCCGGGTAAGTCCTGGTGCCGCCGCGTTTCTTCTGCCGGGCTCGGGGCAGCTCCCGGGCCCGGGTGGGAAGGGCCGCGTGTCCGTGCGTTCCTGGGGGAATGGGATTGTGCCCTTTCCCTGCTGCTGGGCACAGGGGAGGGAGGTGCAGCCGCGCGATCCGGCTCGGCTGCAGTGAATCATCCCGCCCGGAGCGTGCTGCCGGGGCTAATGCTGCTTGTGCTAATGTAGGAAATCATTAAAGATCAATGAAGGAATCATTAGCAGCGCGACGCCCTCGCCCAACCGCCCGGGCTGCAGATCCCCCACTTAATCCGGCCATAAAAACGGCACCATGAGCTCATTTTAATGGGTGTCAGCAAGATGGATTGGCCGGGGGCAGAGGTTACAGCAGCAATTTGGGAGCAGGACCGCTAATGCACTTGTAACTCTGCTACACTTTAATGCAAGTTAAACAGAAAATGCCCTGAAACCGCAGCCAGGCCTCCCCTGCAGACGCTTCAGAAGATGTAATGCAGGGGTTTAGGAGGAGAAACAGCTCCGCGCAGCAGAGGGATGGGGCTTGGTTAAAGAAAACCAGCGAGGCCGCTCCCTGGGGACGCTCCCCGCGGCCTCGGCTGGGGCTGGGGGTGTGGGGCGGGGGGCTGGCATTCCAAAACTATTCCCGGCTCTGGAGGGGCTTCCCCTGGCTCACCTGTGCTTTGGAGGGACCTCTTGGGGTGTTCGAATGTTTGCTTTTCTTCAAGAGCAGCCCCATTTCCCCCTTTTTGGTGTGTTTTCCCAGGTTTTTTTTGTGTTTTCCCGGGTGCACGTCACGCCGTGAGGAGACCCTGGGCGATTCCCTGCCCGTGCCTCAGTTTCCCCGGCTGTGCGACGGGCTCTGGGGCCGCCGGGGATGGGTTGTGCTGCTGAGTGGTGTCACCAGGCGCTGAGGGATTTCCAGAGCAGCGCTGCGTCCTCCTCCAGGCTGCGGCAATCCCAAAGGTCGGGAAAAGCCGGATTTCCATCAGGAGCAGTTCCGAGGAAGGACCTTGGGGCGGAGCAGCCAAATCCCAGCGCCGAGGAGGGGAAATTGTGGTGGCACACACGAGAGCCATTAGCGGGCAGAGCTGCCGGGCTGCTCCTGAAATCCTGTGGTCACTCCCATTTAATGGAAGCCCATCCCAGGCAAGGCCCAGCAGCCGGGACCTCCCCATCCTTCACTCGGCCGCAGCAGCACCACAGCGGGATCGGGGCGAGGCTTTGGGCAGAATTATTCACGGCAGGAGAGAGCCTGGTGGAAAAGCTCAGCCTCGCTGACCAAAGTGGAATCGTGGCGCTGTGGTTTCTCCTTCCTGGGGTTTGAATTGCTGGCTCGGGGGGAAGGCCCCTGTTAATTGGTCTTTTTGTTGGAGGTTTGACCTTTGGGGTGAGCGGCGCATTTGGGAGGGTTTAGCCCGGTCTGGGGTAAGTTTGGGTTTGGTTTGGGTTCATTTCCACACCGTGCTACAGCTCCATTTCCGTCAGGGGAGAATTCCTTCCCTGCCCTGCCTTCAAACGTGTCACGAGCCCCCTCGTTCCTCGCAGATCCTCCTCCTCGGGCAGAGCAAACTGCCAGAGCAGAGTAACAAACCGAGCGTCCATTTGCAGTCCACGCACTCCGCCGGAATTGATGGCAATGTTGGAATCGTACCAGGGGGTGCTTTGAGTGGGGAAGGACCTCAACCCAACCTGCCGTGGGCAGGGACGCCTCCACTACCCCAAATTGCTCCAAGCCCCGTCCAGCCTGCCTGGGACACTGCCAGGGATCCAGGGGCAGCCACAGCTTCTCCGGGCACCCCGTGCCAGGGCCACTGAGGAAGAAAAAGCTGGGAAAACTGGAGATCTGGTCTAATTTCCCAGCAGCCCAGCCCTTGGGAAGGTGTTCCCAGCAGCGGGGCACAAACCTTCCCCAGGAGCATCCCCTGATCCCCTCCCCTGATCGGTGGCACCCGCTGCTCTTTGCTGTGCAGGATTTTCGAGCACTGAACCTTGAGTTACAGAACGGCACAAGAGCCCCCGGCTAGTGAAGCGCAGAGCCCGCGAATGCAGCTCGCTGCCGACGACTTCATGAAGCCCTCGCTACCTCGGGAGCTTGGCTAGCTGTTTAATAAGTAATTCCTAATGAAAAGTGTGGGGCTGGCGCTCGAGGAAAGGCTCCGGCCGCGGCTGGAAGCGTTTATGAGGTTCCTGCGGAACGACTCCTGCGGGGCTGCAGCGGGGCTTCAGTCTCGTCCTCGCTGTCGCGATGTGCCTGGGGAGGGATCCCGAGCCCTCCTGCTCTCCAGGGATGGCGATCAGCCCTGGGATGCTGTGGGTGGCACGGGAGGAGCAGAGAGACCCGGCTTGTGGTGCCTCTTGCTTTGGGAAACCACCGAAAGCTCTCATTTTACAGAGTTTTGCCTATTGGATTTTTTTTTTTTTTCTATTTTGCGGTGTTTTGTCCTTTTGCTCTTTCCTGTAAAACCGCTGCTGATTCGACGTTTGTTCCTCCCTCTCTCCCTCTAGGCCAGTCCAACACCTCCACCTGCATTTTGGGGCTCTGCCATGGGGGTCTCCAAGTGCTGTGGGGGCCTGGGACCGCATCCATGGAGGTCTGGGACCACCTCCAAGGGATTCCAGCTCCGTGTCCACCTGGGAAATGAGGGAAAAGCAAAGCCCGCCATCCCCCCCTGCAACCCCTGCCCCCTCCAGGCTCCGAGAAGGGAGAAGCGAAGCTCTGAGTGTCGGTAACTCAGCACGAAGCCTCTCCCGAAAGGAAAACCCCCGCCGGGGTTGGCAGCGCCGGTTTCAGTCCAAGCCCCGCAGCGCTGCAGGTGGGGTGGGGGTGTCACTGCAAACCGCATCTCCTTCCCTCCCGCAGCCCCCCCGGCCCCCGGGGGGCTGCGAACCATCCCCCCCCAGCCACCGGCGACTTCCCCAGGACGCCTCAGCCTTCTGCTTGGCGCTGCGGGAGCGTCGCCGGCAGCTGCCGGGGCCGTGTCAGCGGCACCGCCGGGAAAAACGGCGATTTCGGGAGCTCGGCGTTCCAGGAGGCCGTGATTTCGTGCAGCTGCTCGATTTTTTTGGGGGAAAGCGCCCTTCTGAGCTTCCTCCGAGCCCCGGGACACAGCCGGAGGTGCTGGGGTGGGAGGCGATCCAAGCCGAGCCCTTCACCCCTCGCTGCGCTCCCCGCGGCGAACCCCGGCGGTTTTGGGGCAAAAGGCGGTGCAAAGACATCCGCAGCCCGGGCTGGTTCCCCGGCACCGCTGGGACCCCGGGGAGACACCCCGGGTGCGGGCTGGGGCTCCCATCTGGGTCCCCGAGAGGGGGCTCGCAGCCCCGCCGGGGTCACCGCCGGGTTCCCGCCGAGGTCAGCAGCGGCCGCCGGCTTTCGGATCCCTCCGAGCAGGCGGAGCCGGAGCCGCCACCCCTGCCCCCGCTCCTGGCCCCGCTCCTGGCCCCGCCGCTGTCCCCGGGCTCCCTCGGGGCTGCCCGGGGTGGCCCAGCCGCCCAGGCCGAGCGGGATGTGCCGGTCCAGCCCCACAGGGTCGTGGGGAGAGTTTGCATTTCCCTCCAGGCTGTCGGGACAGCTGGGGGGAAGTCGCTCCAGCGCTTCCAAGTTGTGACTTTCTGCACTGAAACCTTAGAAAAGTCGGTGCCTGAAACGAAGCGTTTCGTCCCAGCCCAAACCTTGCTGTAATTTTTTTTTTTCTCTCCCTTTCTGATCTGCTTTTTAGGTTTGGATCCTTGATGTGCTCTCTCGCAGTTCTCAAAATCGCTCAGGAACTGGGAGAAACTAGATTTGGGGTGGATTTTTCCTGCTCCCTGCCCCGGCCTTGGCTCTGTGCCGGTGTCACCCACTGCCACCGTTGTCACCCACACCTCACGTGGCCCCAGCCTGCCCTGGTACCCCCAAAAGGCGAGTGAAACGTGGCCCTGGGATTTATTTTTAGGGTTTTTTTTTTGTTTGGGTGTTTTGTTTTTTTTTTTCCCTCCCCCTTAGCTTGAGTCACCTGCAAACGGGGCCCTGCCAAACTGATTCAGAGCAAGTTACAAGAATTCAACGTTTCAATCTCGGAGCGGTTTCGTTCCAGCGGGAGCCTTGGGGGGGAGGTGTGAGCCCCCCGCCCCCCGCACCTCCTGCGCCCCGGGGTGCGCCAGCAGCACCCGCTGGAGTCCCCGTGGGTGGCTTTGTGCTGACGTTGTCCCCAGGAAAAGCCACCCCCGGCTCCGGCTGGGGCTCCTCAGCCGGGCAGGGGGGACCAGGGCGGTGTCAGGAACCTCGAGCGTCTCCCGCCTCACACCTGAGGGCATCGAGGCAGCCAGGAATGGGCGTTTTCACCCCGAAAATGCCAACCCGCGCAGCCTGAGTGGCTCCACCTCGGCCTTAGAGCCGCCCGGGGGATAGCTGGGAACACTCCGCGGGCTGTGCCTCAGTTTCCCTCACTGCTGGACGCCTCTGCAGGGAAATGTGGGGGTCTTGAAGGAAAAGGTGCTGGATGTGCATTTCCCCCTCCTCTGGTCCAGCCCATGGGGATAAGGACGGGGTTCTGCTCCTCCAGGGTCACCTGGGAGGAGCCATAAGCCGGGACTGGGACCTGCAGGGACCCTCCCTGGGGACCGAGTTCCCGACCCCTGCAGCTTCCCGGGGCTCCTGGAGCCACCCAAGGGTCCCCTCGGGCTCAGAGGTGCCCTGAGCACCCCTCCAGCCCCTCCCAGGGGATCCCATTGCAGAGAAGAGCTCTGGGGTTTCTTTGAGGTTTTTATTTCCAGGCAGGGGACATTTTCTTCTGTTTGAAGAGGAGTTAAAAAAAAAAAAAATTAAAGAAAAGCCGGCCCTTTTGGAGCTTTACCCTGTGAAATGACCTGCCCTCGATGCGCTGCGGGGCCGGGGAGGCAGCGGCACCGATTGCCGCCGCCGGGGGATGGCGTGGGGCGCTTTTTTTTTTAATTGTTATTTAAATTTTTTTTT
>WAAG01030287.1:67110-78034 GCA_013390105.1 Tichodroma muraria
CCCGGCCCGGCCCGGCCCGGCCCGTGTGACTGCGGCGTGACCCGGCCCGAGGCTTCTCCCTCCGGGGCTGAAACGGCCCCGCCCGGCTCCCCCTCCTCCATCCCACCCGGCTGAGAAAGAGGGGGGAGCCAGGCAAGGATTTATAGATGGATGGATGGATGGACGGATGGAGGGACGGATGGAGGGAGGGAAGGATGGATGGATGGACTGAGGGGTGGATGGAGGGATGGATGGACTGATGGATGGAGGGAGGGAAGGATGGATGATGGATGGATGGACTGAGGGAGGGAGGGATGGATGGATGGATGGATGGATGGATGGACTGAGGGATGGATGGAGGGAGGGATGGATGGATGATGGATGGATAATGGATGGATAATGGATGGATGGATGAGGGATGGATGGACTGAGGGATGGATGGAGGGAGGGAGGGATGGGTGGGTGGATGAGGGATGGGTGGATAATGGATGGATAATGGATGGATGGATAATGGATGGATGGAGCGATCCCGTGGCCAATCCCTGCTCCAGGCTCTGCAGGCAGCGGGGTCACAAGGCCGGCTTTGTGCCCGGCCCCGGCGTTCCCAGAGCGGCCTGGCGCCGGCGGGGAGCGCTGGCAGCGGCTCGGACACCGCCGGGAGTTGTTCCTGGGTCGTGACCGTGGGGCTGCAGGGATCACAGGGATCGCAGGGATCACATGCCTGCTTTCCCATGGCCCCGGGCACGCCGGGCCCGGTGCTGGGGCAGGGATGTGGCTTTGTGGCCTCGTGGCTCGGGCAGAGGGTCCTGCCCTGGCCAGCCCTGGGCTCCTGAAGTGGCTTTGGGGCCTCAAATCACTCTGGAGCCTCCTCCTCCTGCTTTGGGCAGGAATTTTAGAGCTTGGGAACTAAATCCTTGGGGATGCCCATGACTCTCCCCTCGATGGAAGTCAATGTACCACAATAATCACGCTGAGGTGCTGGCACAGCCCCATAGGAGCCGTCCCTGGAAAACCCACGGAAAACATGGCAGGTCGGAGCCCTGGAGCTCCCCTCACCCCTGGCTGCAGCAGTGACCAGGAACACTTTGAGTTAAAAGTGCTTTTCCCCCCCCACATGAGGGAAAAAGCAGAGCTTGGAAAAGTGGTAGGATGAGAGATTTCAGGATGAATGTTGATTTTGTAGCTCACGTGAGAATGAGGAGAAGCCCTGGCTGCGCCTGTTCTATGTCAGTATTACTTTATTACTTTTGTTACAGGTTAGTTTTATTACTTAAATATATACATTTAATAATGAATTTCTGTCATCTGTGCTGAGCAGGAGCTCAGCTGTGCCTGCTGCCTCCTCCCCCTCCTCCTCTCCATCCCTCCCCACCTTCCCTGGTCCCCCTTCCTGCAGCCAGAGCTGGTTATTCTGCTGCATGTGCTTCCTATTTTTTGCTTAATCCTAATTCCCAGCAAATCCTGGGGCAGAGGAACCCTCCATCCCCACATATGGAAGCAGTCTGGGCACACAAACCCCATACCCGGCTCCAGACAAGCGGTGAATGTGGGGGGGAAAGGCAGCTGAAGGGAGAAACCCACGGCCTGTAAACTGGTTTTTACTTCAATCACCCAATTAAGGGATCTATGGGCTCTTTGCTTCGTCTGTTGTAAGGCAACAATCCAATTAATTAGGGAGAAACCTCCCCCCTGCTCCTGTCTGCCGCTCGGCCCGGAGCCTGAGCGAGCCCTCCCAGCTCCAAACCATAAAATTAGCAGCTGACAGAAGATGTGCAGGAAAAAAGAACCCCAAAGCCCAGCACCCCAAAGCCGCAGCCCCGCCGACGAGACGACCACATCCATCTTGGCCTACCTGGGCTTCCTCTTCCTCCTCCTCGCTGCCGCCTCTCCCAGCCCTCCTCTTCCTCCTGCAGGGCCCAGAGGATGGGGTCCAACAGCATCTTCCAGTCCTTGGCCTCCTCCTCCTCCCTCCGCAGCGAGTCCAGCCGGGAGCCCCCATTCCTCGGCAGCAGGAACAGCTTTGGGGGTTTTATGTTAATTTTTGGGGTTTTTTTTTGGCGTGTTTGTTTGAGTGATTTTTCTGGTGAGGCACTGAACCAGCAGCTGTGGCTTTGCTGGCAGCTCTCTGCTGGCCGGGGTTTCTGCCGTGGTTCTCCACGTTTGGGGTGGTTTGCTCCCGTTTGATTTTTCCCTTTTCCGTGCAGCTGCAGCCTTGGGAAGGGTCGGGGCTGTGCTGGGACGGGTTTGGGGTTGGTTGGTCGGTCCAGGTTTGTTGGGTGCAGGTGGGACCAGCCCCAGGAAGGAGAGAAGAGCTGGGGGGCATCGGGGCTGCCCTCAAGCTCCGTGTTTCATATACTGGCTTTACGTGACTCCCTAAGCACACGAACACACAGCTGTGCATTTCTGCTGCATTTGTCACCCCTTCGGGGGGTGAACCTGCCCAACCTGCCCCTCCTGGTGTCTCCTCACACCCCGGGACATGATTGCTGTCACGAGGGGCCGGGAGGTGCCCTGGTCCCCAGCAGGGCAGGGCAGGGGGCCACGGGTGCCCCAAAGAGCGAGGCACAGCGGACACCCGGAGATGGGCCTGGCCTCGAGGATGCGGGAGGTTCTGTGTCCCTCTGAGATGGGTTTTGGTGTCATGACGCCACCTTTGAGCTTCCTTCTGAGCAGGAGGCGCTGGAGAGGCAGCAGGAGGAGCCAGGGATATGATGGGAGCACAGGATCCTGGAATGGTTTGGGTTGGAAGGGATTTAAAGCCCATCCAGTGCCACCCCTCCCATGGCAGGGACACCTCCCACTAGCCCAGGCTGCTCCAAGCCCCGTCCAGCCTGGCCTGGGGCATTCCAGGGATGGGGAACGGGGTTGTGGATGAGATGGGGATGGGATGAGATGGGGGGAAAGGGAAAATCCAGCCTGGCTTTCCCAAGCCCATCCTGGAGCAGCGCGTCCACGTCCCTGCCCTCTGCTCGGAGTGGTGGCACCGCAGACGTGTCCTTTGTACTCCCTGCCGTTAATTAAAGGCAGTCCCGTGGCAGGGAAAGAAGAGAAGTTTATAAAAACCATTTGCAGGGTTCTTTTGAATCTCTCCTTCTCCCTCCCTGAGCCAGATGAAGAAACGTCGGGCTTTAAGTTGCTTGTTTAAAAATAAAAAGCCGGCGAGCAGCAGAAATCTCACGTCTCGTCTGCAACTTCCACACAAATAGGAACTCATAAAAGCAATAAACATCTTTGTCTCAGACATCGTTTTTTATTAAATGGGGGAGAATTAAATGATTGCACCAAGGCTGGAATGGGGCCAAGTGGTGAAACATTTGTTTAGGATTAGGACAAGAAATCCTTGTTTTCTTTAAGGAGCTCAGTGCGTCTTCTCCTGCAGGCTGGGTCCGGGGCCGTGCTGCAAAACATCCTGGGATGTTCATTCCAGTTCCTCGTGGCTGTGGGGGACACCACAAAAAATCGGGATGCTGGTCTCCAGGCACAGCCTTTATCCTCCTCTTCCTCAGCTCTAAAAATGCTTTAAAAAAAAAAAATTATTAGTATTAGTGTTATCGTCATCATCTTTATTATAATTATTATTAATAATAGTGATAATTATTAATAATATTAATATTATTATTGCTATTATTAATATTGCTATTATTGCTATCACTATCACTATTACTATTGTTACTATTGCTACTATTATTACTATTATTACTATTACTATTACTATTGCTATTATTTTCAAGACAGTGGCACAGCCGACACCTCTGTGGTCCAGGGTTATTTTTCACAATGTAAACGTACCAAAAGGAAAAGAAATTAAAAAAAAAAAATTATTAGTATTAGTGTTATCGTCATCATCTTTATTATAATTATTATTAATAATAGTGATAATTATTAATAATATTAATATTATTATTGCTATTATTAATATTGCTATTATTGCTATCACTATCACTATTACTATTGTTACTATTGTTACTATTATTACTATTATTACTATTACTATTACTATTGCTATTATTTTCAAGACAGTGGCACAGCCGACACCTCTGTGGTCCAGGGTTATTTTTCACAATGTAAACGTACCAAAAGGAAAAGAAATTAAAAAAAAAAAAATAGAAAAAAGAAAAGGGAAAATAAGCCAGAAAGAATGATTTTCCATTCCCACTGGAAGCAGCGAGCGCCTTTGGAACATGAGGAACGTTTTACTTGGGCTACTGTAAGCTAAAATATAAAAACAACCAAAATAGGAGGAGAAGGGAGAAATTAAAATTTTTAAAAAATATATATATTTACAAATAAAGGCCTCATTTGGGAAGGGAGATGCTGCAAATTGGGCTTTTATTCAGCCAGCTCCGCAGTACAGGAGAGTCTGGGATTGGTGAATCCTGGGTGGAGGCTCCAGGGTTTGAGTTCATCCATCCATCCATCCATCCATCCATCCATCCATCCATCCATCCATCCATCCATCCATCCATCCATCCGTCCGGTGCTTGTCCCGCAGCTGGAGGGAATTTTCCCGCAGGAAAAGCCTCAGGCAGCGCCAGGAGCGGTGGCTCTGGGATCTCCGGGGTTATTCCCGGGAGCAGCACCATTCCCGACCGGCACACGCCTCTCGTGGCTGTCACGGGAATATCCCAGCTGGAGATAAAAAAAAAAAACAACAAAAAGCCAAAAAAGCAGCGGAGGAAGCTCCTCTCAGTCCCGAACACGGAAGCATTCCCTGCTTCCTTTTCATACCGCTTAGGAAATGTTGAAGGGAATGTTGCTCCCTGCGTGCCAGGGTGGTGCAAGAGGACACAGGAGCTGGGACTGGGGCTCTGGATCCGTGGAAAAGCCAGGGAAGTCGTTTCCTCACAGCCTGGCAGGGATTAAACGCCAGGCAGGAGCCGTGCTGCTTCCCTCTAAACTGGGAGGGTGTGCGTGGAGATAATTTAGGGACAGGGCATGGTGATTTCAGTGACTTGGGTCGGGAATAAGCTCCTTAGGGAGGAAAGGCTGAGCTGTTTTCCCTTGTTAGGGCAGAGAAAGTGGCAGCCAGGGAACCTAAAGGTTGGATCAGATGTGCTGCTCCAAAGCCCGGCCCTGGTTCTGCAGCCCCCTCTTGCTCCAGCGTGTTTTACTGGGCACTTTTGTGCCTGACTGCCCTGAGCCCTGCCGTTGAACAGCTTCTTTTTATTATTTTTTATTATTTTTTATTAGCCCAGGGTCACTTGGGAAAATGAGAAAATGAGGGAGCCTTCCATTTTTTATTATCTTTTTTTCTTTTCCCATAGAATTTGGCAAGCATGCCGGGCTGGGAGGGGCCCAGCCCGAGTCCTGGTCCCTGGGGGAGGTGAGGGGACACGGGGCTTGGAGCGCCCTGGGGCAGTGGGAGGTGTCCCTGCCCGCGGCAGGGGGTGGCACTGGACGGGTTTGAGGTCACTCCAAGCCAAACCATTCCTTGATCTCCCCTGCCCTGCCAAGGCCTTCTCCAGCGCCAGCTTGGGGGAAAACCACAAACCCACTTTCCAAGCCCCAGCTGTGGAGGGTGGGCGGGTGGCGCAGGGTGGCTCAGGGCCCACTGAATTTGTGTTTCCCAGCCCAGATCCCCTCTCTGCCCGTGGGAGACCCGGAGCTGCTCCCGTTCTGTCTGGGCAAGTTCTCCATTTCCCACCCCAGCCCCAAACTGCTCCAGAGCCTCTGCGACTTCCCAGGCCGTGTCTGGGCCGGCTGGGGAGCGTCCCGTGGTGGCAGCCAGCTGAGCCAGGCACCTCCTGCTTGCGTAGGAACTTTTATAAGAAACTTCTGCAGAAGCCCAGATGAGCTCACGCTGGTGAACGCGGGGCTCGCCGGGGCCGAGTTCCCTTCCCAAGCTGATGGATGAGGAGCAAACAGTGACTGCAGAGCAGCCCTAAAATAACAGCGAGCTGGAGCTGTCTCAGTTCGTAGCCAGAAACCAGAAAAGCACCTCCTGCCTCGTTTTTAGCCTGTGACTAATTCCCCCAAATTGGGGATTTGTCTGGGCCTAAGGGGATGTGTAAATGTCGGGTGGATTGGCAGCCTGAGCCCTCCCAGGGGATTTCTTTGGAGCTACTCTACAACCTCCAGGCTTCTTGATGGGCCGTGCTGGGCAAAGTCACATCCATGAGCGTCTTCACGGAAAGGTGGATCTGGAAGAAATGATTACAGGGGAAAAAACAATCTGAGGAAGGAGCAAAAGCAGCACAGCCCAGAGCCCATCCAGCTGAGTAGAAATCACATCCCCGGAGTGAAAGTTTCCCCTTGGAGTGAAAGCGGTGAATAATGGCAAAAAGCAGATTAACCTGGCAAAAACGGTGTGACAGGTACAGGCTGAGGTCTGGGCCAGGGGGAGACTCTCCACCTGCAGGCAGGGGGGATTTCAGGAGGGATATTTGGGAGTTTGTCCCAGAGGTGTCTCCACTGCCCTGTGGCCAGCGCGGGTGGGGCAGCACAGCCCCGTTGTCCCCTCACAGCAAGGTGCAGATGTTGCACAGGGGCCCTGCCCAGCTGGGGGCTGGCCAGGGGGGTGTCTGGGACCAGGGGGTGCCCTCAGGGTGACCAGTCTGGGTTCCTGTGGCCACTCTGGTGTCCCACAGGGGAGTTCAGCAGAACTGGGGAGCGTTTGCCCGGCCTGCGAAGCTGCTTCTGCTGAGACGTGACCTCTGTGAGACCCGAGCCAAAAGGGAAACTGGAGTTCCCTGTCTGGCACCAGCAGCGTCTCAGGCAGCTGCCAGACCCCCCTGGGGGAGGGAGCACCCCCTCCTGTCCCCGCAGAAGGGACAGAGAGGGACAGACCCCGCGGCCCTGGGGCAGGGGGTCCTCGGGCCGAGGTGTGCCCGGGGCAGGGATGGGGCTGAGCCTGTGGGATCGTGTTCCCCAGGGTCACTTTCTCTCCTCGCGTTCGACTTCCCCAAAGGGAACTTTGCACAGCAGAGCCCAGCACAGCTCCCTGGCCCCGGGGGGCTCGGGCACATCCCTGGCTGCTGCTTGCTGTGTGGGTGCTGGCCCTTCCCGAGGATCCTGCAGGATCCCGCTCTACACCCGGGATCATCCCAACATTTCGGGCCGGGCTGTGGGAGCAGCACCGAAAAATGCTCCTTGGGCAGCACCACTGCCCCTCCAGGCAATGTACGGGGACAGGGGGCCGGATTTCCCACCCCCGCCGGGACTGGGTCCAGCTTTGCCGAAGCACCACGACTCTCCAAGGCAAGAAACAACTTTGTGCAGCGTTTTCCTGCGGCAGCAGTGCTTTGCTCAGCACGTGCAGGAGGATTTCCCTGCGCCCTGGAGCCCTGCCCAGGAGCCTTTCCGTGACAGAGCTGCTCCCAGCTCCTCTCCCTGCAGTCACAACTCAAAGCCTGTTTTTCTGTGCCCGTTGTGCTTTTCTCGCCGTCACGTGCCTTTCGGTTCCTCTTTTCGCCATCCAGACGTTTCCCCTTTTTCTTTCCTTTGGAATTTTTTTTTAATTTCTCCCCCCTGTCCCGTTTTGGGTTTGGAGGGTCTGGCGGCACCCGGGGCTCTGGTGGCTCCGGCGTGGGACAGGAGCCCGGCACTCTGTCCCTTCCCGGGTGGCTTTGGCTGCCCTGGGCTCCAGGGAAGGTCTCTCCAGGGGTTCCAGGAGTCCCACAAAATGCCTTCCAAGGGGAATGGACAGGCTGGAGGTGTCTCCAGCAAGGAGAGCCCCCATTCCCTGCAGGACCCGGCAGAGGCGGCGTCACCCCTCCCCAGAACTCCTCCTGAGAGGGAGAAACTCCCATGAACTCGAGCAGCTCTGAACAAAGCCCCGTGTTTCCAGTCGTGCTCTGCACCTTTGGGCATTTTTGGAGGAGATGGGGTGTCCTTAGGTGCTCCATAACCTTTGCATGAATGGCTCCTTTTCTCTGCATAAGCACATTCTTGAAGGAGCGTTGGGCTTTCATTCTGCTCTCGCCCCAACCCTCGGACTGCTCTGTTCACTTGTTTAAATCAAGCATAAAGCTCTAACTGTTCTTTGAATATTTATGACCAGTTTTTATCTCATGCCATGCATACAAAACATACTTGATTCCTTTCCTAAAAGTTTTTTCAAGTGCAAAGTTTTAAAAACATGTGGCTTTTATTGCAGGCAGGAATGAATAACAGCATTCCACCCATAACCACATTAAATGGAACAGTAATATTCATATGCGTAAGGGCAAAAGCTGCCTTGTTTCCTATTTGCAGCCGAACTCTGAAATTAATTAAGAACTAAGAGGATCTGACAGTCATTAGGATCTTTTAAGAAGGAGTGGAAGTGGCAGATGGGACCCACGCTCCAAAAGCGCGGCCGTGCTATCAATAGCACAGAGGATGTGAGCCCCGAGCGTGCTGCTCATCGCGGGGCTGCTGCGGGGAGAGGAGAATCGCGGCCCGAACAATGAAGAATGGCACTTTTCGTGACTTCACAGCCGCAGCGCTCACGTCAATCGCACTCGTGCTCCCGAGTCACTTCGCAGCTCTCGAAAACCCCGTCTGATCCCCGGGCGCTGCGCACGCCCGGGCGGTTTGTGCCACACCCGCGGCACTGCCGGGGGCAGGGGGTCCCGGGGCTCCTCGGGAGGCGGCAAACGCCCCAAGGGCAGCGGGATTGCTCCAGGATGCCCCGGAGCCGCCCCGAGTGCAGGTGCGGCCGTGCCAGCAGCGGCGCGTGCCCCTGGGGACGCTGATGGAAATGAGGGCCGGTAACAAAACCTGCAGGTCTCAGATGGGGGCAAGCGGGAGCACAGGCAAGCCCCAAAGCCGTCGGGAGTGTCCCTGGCGACGATTTCTCCAGCGCAGCCTTTTTTCAGTCGTTCAGATGCTGCTGAACGAGACCTGGCCCCGGCAGCCAGGTGGGAATCTCAAAATGAGCTTCCCTGCTGACAGCATTCCGTGCCAGCGCCTGAAACTCTGGCTAAAGCCTCGCTCCTGCTCCTGCTGCTGCTGCCCCACGCGAGGATCTCGGGCGCCGGGGCTGTGCACACGCAGCGGGGCGGGACCGGGCAGCTGCGGCTCCCGAGGGGTCACTGGATGTCCTGGCTCAGGATGCGACCTCAGACAGCAGCACTGGGATTGGGGCCGAGCAGGACCCCCCCACTGCGGGATCCCCGACCCCAGGGCGCAGCAGAGCCCGGGGCAGCCCCCTGGAGCCGTCCTGGCAGCTGCTCCCTGCCCAAGACGAGGTTTCTCTGATTTATGGCAGGGGCAGCCGCTGCCTTTTCCTCCCCCAGTTTCCCCCCATTCCTGCCCCCGAGCCCCGCAGCTTCCTCCCGCAGGAGCCTCTGCCCCGAGCGCCCGGAACTGCCCCGTGCGAGCCCGTTCGAGCAGTGACACTCAGGGGTTAAAAACTGTCACCACCGCGCACCCCATCGGCCCCGGCATCTGCTGTTTGATTTATGAATGAATTGCACGCTCCCTCCCTGCGTGCTGCTCTCAGATCCCCTTCCCTGAGCTACAAAATAGATCCAGACACCCGCCCGGCCCTACTGAGCGCCGAGCTCCTGAGAGTTTGCGATGAATTTTTAATAGAAAGCTTCCTATGAGCCTCTGCTCTCGCTGCTCTGCTGTCGAAACGAGTGGCTGTGCTGCTAAAAGAGCAGCTCAAATGAATTAAAAACTACAGAGGGGCCTGTGAGGGAAGTAATCCCAGCGAGGAATGATTTAAAGAGCTGCTGACCTCCCCGCGAGGCGAACAGTAGCTTTTGAGTGTTTGTAAAGAGGCCCATTGCAAATCCTGGGTCTGATACTCTATTAACCTCCTCGGGAGCGCGGGGAGGGCGGTGGAGGGATAATCCCCACGTGTCGACATCTCCTGGTTTGCGGAGGACCAGAGCAGCGGGAGCTCCGCCGCCGGTTTGAGGCTCTGGATCCCGCTGAGCTGGAAAAGCAGAATTCAGAAGAAAACTCCTTCCTGGGGCGGCTTTTCTCGGCCGGACACCTCCCGCAGAAGCAGCCACGGGGTTGATTTGCTGGGCTCTGCACCTCGGGAGGTCTCCGGACGGTTTTGGGGGTTGTGGGGAGCCTGGCGCGTCGCAGCTCTGTGGTTTGGGTCTCCCCCTTGTGCCAGCACCTGCGCGCAGGGCCCCGCTGTGGCTGTGGGGTGGGGCTGCACCCCGTCACCCCTGAGGGGAGGACAGGGCAGGGTGGGAGGGCAGAGGGTGGTGAGAGAGAGGATTTGGGGAAGGGAGCGGGACGCGGTGCCCGGCACACCTGGGGCTGCAGCTGGGAGCGGCTCGGGAGGCACCCGGAGGTGCTCGGAGGAAAGCGGGTGGGGCGTTCAGCGCCCGTTCCAGCAGGTCGCTCGCGGTATAAAAAGGAGAAATATTTATGACACAGCCACCGGATAAATCAGTGAAGGCAGGGAGCGACCAGTCCCGCTGCGGGGAGGCACCTCGGTCCTGCAGGGACTCAAATCGCGCCAAAGGCCGAGCGGCCCCGGCGGGGCTCCACCTGCCCTGCGGGGACCCCTGGGGGTGTGACAGGTGGCACCGCCAGGGCCGCGCGGGGCGGGGCGGGGACAGAGGCGGGGTAGCCCCGGGGGTCGGTTCAGCAGCGGGAACGGGCAAGAGAAGCACCGGGGCGGGAGGTGTCGGTATGGCGGGTGTCAGCATCCCGGGGGGTGTCAGCATCCCGGGGGAAAGTCAGCATCCCGGGAGAAAGTCAGCAACCCGTCCCGTCCCGCCCCGCCCCGCCCCGGCGGAGCCCCGGTGCCAACCCGCGGCCGCGCCGCGGAACTGCAGCCTCGCCCCGCCGTGCGCCGCGTGCCCCCCGTTCACCCCTCCGTGTCCCCCCCGGCGGTACCGGGGGGCACCGGGACGGGCCGTGCCCGGCCCCCGACAAACCCCGGCCCCGCCTGCAGCTCTGCCCCCGCCCCGGGGTTCGTGCCGGTCCCCGCCGCTGGCGGACGGGGGGCGAAAAGTAGAACTGAACCGGCGGCAGCTTTCACCTAAAAAGGGCA
>WAAG01030290.1:0-29966 GCA_013390105.1 Tichodroma muraria
TTATTTGGCTTTGCACTTTGTCATAAAATCAAGAAAAAGTAAGTTTGTAGTTTAAATTTGTTGCTCCTTTTGCAAGGTAGGTTTGACTGTAGGTGTTATTCTTACCAGATATTTGCCTAATTATTTTTTTAAAACCTCCTTATAGGGAGATTTTTCTCACATTCCCGTTTTTCCTTCCTCTAGTGTATCACTACCCTTTGATGCTAGATCTTTCTTGATGCAGTTTAGACTCTTATTTGTTTTGTCTAAATAAGGATTGCAGAATTGGAGGTCTGTGCTAATCTTGCAAGGGTGAGGGGACGTGGTTCACTTTACTTGTGTGTGTCATTTAAGCATACAGGTAAAATCTATTGCAGGATGGAGTCTGATTTCAGTCAGTGCTCATAAAATATTAAAGAAGTATCTTAAGCAATCACACCATGGATTACTTAGTTTGCTTGCCTAGATTTAATTGTACATCCCCTTATTTAGATCTTTTTTGAAGGGATTAAGGAAAGCTCTAATGAGAACCTTTCATACTGAAGGACAAAGAGGGTGTATGCTTGACTGTATGTATGAATATTATATATATATAAAATAAATCTCTTATGTTTAGAATTGTCCCAGGTATTCCTAAAGGACCAGCTCCATAAGGTGAAGTTGAGATTTGGTGTATGCATTGTTTTAATCCTTATACTATCTATATGATATATTTTGTATGGCAACATGTAATCTTCCACTGCGTTTCCTAAAAATGAGAGCACGTTGTTTATGTACTGGGTAAGAAAAGGTTCCTGTGCTGTCCTTTTCTAGCCCAGAACTCAGGGGAATTAATGATGTGGAAATTCAACAAAAAGAAATCTGACTAAAAATTAATTTCATTGTTTATCAAACTTGTCTCATGAAAATAATATGACTCTATTTTAGGTTTTAAATTTTTCAGTTATGCATCACTATGATTTGCTGAGTCCTCTCAATAAATTAAAAAAAACAAATATGAGTCTATCTGAATTAATATAACAAGATCGTAAAGAGGAATAGATATGCATGGCTGACATTTCATTGTGGTAAATTTGTCTGTGGAAGACTGAAATATTCAGTCACTATGTATTTCAACATCAACTGTTTTTGAGAAGTAGTTTAAAAGTTGAAGTTAATTAAAATTATAAAATAAAATAATTTCTTGTCAGCTCTAAAATGTATTTGGGTTTTTCCATTATTGTTGTGGTTTAAACTGCTAGCTCCATTATGGCTGATGTTGTCAGGATGAAATTAATGATGTCAAGAGTAGCTTCTGAACAGAAGGGGGGAAGAAAATTCAGGTAGTCTCTTGCGTGTCTGTAGCATCTTGATTCACTTAAAGGCAGCCATTTCATGAAGACTTAATGGTGCTTAAGCTTATGTTTGTTTTTAAGGAGATGCTATTATGAATCATATGTTGACTACTTACGTTCTTGGCAAGTGGTTGGGAATGTGATACATCACAGAACTGATAAACTCAACACACCAAGGGAGCAATATGTTTTAAGCAGCTAAGGTCGACTGCAAACATTTTTCTCTGATAGGTAGCATCAGTTGTGAAACTCCAACATTATGAATCTTTTTGTAGCCTTCAAACCAGAGGAATCATTAGACCATTTAACTTCTGTACCTGTTAGAGAAGTCTTACCCCATGTTGAGCTCAGCACTTTGCATTTAGAAGAAACCAAACCAAACAAAAAAGCTATTCATATTTCGAAGAAGTCACAGAGGCTCCACTAGTGCTAACAGTTAATTGGTCTCACTGTATTTAATAAAAAAATCAAAATTGAAAATTACTTTTTCTGCCTTCCTCCATTGAAATGAAGGTCCTCCATTAAGCAGTAGTTTCTTCCCACAGAGAAGCACAGTAATCAAGTCACCATCAATCTTTTTGGTAAACAGGTTCACTTGTGCATTGCTCTAAGGTATTTGCTTCAATCCTCAAGTCATATTTGGAACTCTTTTAGGTATCACCCTTTTCACAGCATCTTTTTAAGAATATAAACTCCACTACTGCATGTAGTATTTGTGTTTCTTTATCCTTGAAGAAACTTAATACTCTGTATCAATGTTATAAATATGTTTTCAAATTAATCAGAGGGTGTGACAGTAGACAAAAGTTAGAAGAAACATGTCATTAAAAAAATCTTTTGCTTTAATTCCACATCAGTTCATTCATGTATCAGTTATCTCAGTGATATTACAATAAATATTGTTTGTGTAGGGCTTCTTAACTGTAAATCAAAATGTTTAACAGTACTCTATGTTACTTATTTTAAATAAAAGAATGCAGGAAAAAACTCAGCATGAAATAAACACAACTTCTCTTGAAAACAAAGAAGTTTAAGAATGCTTACAATTGCTTTTCTGAATCTTACATCTGAGAGGAAAAGCTATGAAAAAACCTTCTTACACTGCCTTCTGTCAGCTGCTCCTCCATTAACTGTCCAGAGTTTTGTGGCAACTTCTGTGAGAATATCCAAGGCTTATAACAAGACTAATTGAGGGAATTGTGGCAGTTTCAGAGTAAGGATTCTGCATTTGCAAAATAAAAATACTAAAATTCTTTCCAATTTTGTTCATTTTTTAATAGAATAAGAAGCCTATTAAAGGATTCTTATGAACAAAAATACTAATTCATTACTTCATTAAGTATGCCTGAATAATGAATGATTCTACAGTACAGCTCTTATATAATAGCCAGTGTTTTGCTACGCAGATGCACCAAATCATATTTTAAATCATAGCATAAATAAGTGAATGGGATTGATAAACAGATGTGCAGATGTTTTTTACAACTTGCTGAAAAAAAAAGTTTTACTGTTCCGATTTCAGCTACTTTTATGACTCATACTTTGAGGTTTGCTTCTCTTTCCTTCTTTTGTTAGATTTGTTAGCATGGGTCTTTCCTTTTCTAGTAAGGGTGTCATGGACTTACAGGTTGGAAACTTCTTTATTAAAGAGTTATTACCTTAAGAAGTTGGTTTCAATAATTCAGCAAGGAAGGAGCAATGATTATATGGTAGTTTGGGCGCTTTTGTATTTCTAATAATTAGGCTAAGGTTGTTTGTTTTTTTTCTTTTGTTGTTATTGGTTGGTTGGTTGGGGTATTTTTTTAATTTTTATTGATGAATTCCCCTAGTTAATTTTGGGTGTTCTGGTTTCCTCTGCCAGTTTGGATGTCACTGTTTAGTATTAAAACAATATATCTTTGCATGGTAAAATTATAGGTGATAACATTCTGTAGTCTAGCTTTGTCCTTGCAGAAATCAGTGTATTGGAAATACTCCCAGTTTGTGAATGGCAGATTTTTCTGAGCCATTAGCAGCTTCAGGAATTCTCATGTGTATGCCATCAGCAGAAAGCAAGCTGTAGCAACAATGACACCTCTGTTGAGGCTGTTGCTATAAGCTTTTTCAAAATGTTGTGGTGTTTAGAGATTAATCAATAACTTGGAAGAAGAGATGTCTGTGAGGTTAAGGAACTTTCTTCTCTACAGCCTGTTTCTTCTTCAGCTGAAGTGCACTTGACATTTTGGAATCATTTACAGTGAAAGATGCCACAAACAAATAGAGATGTAGGACAGCTATAGCTGAAGAATTCTGTACTTCAGATGTCTTTTCCTTCAATATCCTCTTGGCAGACCTTGTATTTGTTAATAGATGCAATAACATTCCGTAATAGATAAAATCGCCAGTTTTCTTCCTGAAATTGAAGATTAAATAACCATTTTTATTTTCAGAGTTCAGATAAAGTATTTAATCGTTTGTTAAATCTGGCTTAGCTTTTAGAAAACAAAAGTCTAGATCCAGTAATGTTCATATGTACGCTGACATTGTAATGGATTGCATCACTGGAATTATATTAAAAGTTAAGAAAGACCTAAATCAACTTCTCTAGTACTGCTTTGGAAAATCTCTGATTCCTTTTCTATCCAAACAGGAGAAGATTTCCTTTTTGAAGTGACACCTGATTTAAGAGTTGTCAAGAATTCTAATTGTGTGTTTAACTTTTATCATACTTAATTTTAAGAAATTAAGTGTATGCTTGAAAGAAGATGCTTGCTGATGTACTTGCATTGCAAAAGCTGACTAGTGTGATGTCATCTTGGAAATATTTCTAGTGTACTGAATGTGATATAAATTAAAAACATTTAAGGTGTAGCTTGGGTAGGCACTTAGGAAAACATCACCAGACTACCAGTGTCCTGGACCAGTGTTACAGGCAAATTCTGTGCTCCTTCAAGCAGCCAGCTAGAATGGAATAATCACTTCTCTTGATTTCATAGCAAACAAGTCTGAACCACCTGAAGGCAAGTGTAGAATTTACCAAGAAATTCACTGGTGTCCACTGAGGGTTTTAAACACAGGACTGGGCTGTCAATTGAAGCTGTAAGGATGATTCACTAATTTGTTTATATACAATGTAGAAACCAGTCATTTCTAGCTACCACTATCTGTAACTATTTACTTCTTCTAAATGCCAATATATTCACAAGCATATGGGACTATTGCAGAATGCATGGTACAAATTATGAGTTTTTAATGTCACTGAAGTCTTCAGTATTTCTTGTGATAGTTTCTGACATTAAAATGTTGGTAGACCTCATCAAAACAAACAAACAATGCCACAAAACAAACACTCCCCTGCCCCACCCCAAACTCCCAAAAAACCCTGTGGAAGATGGCTTTGAAAGCCAGATGGCAAAGAATTATGCCCCAGATATTCAGCTGAAATTTGTGTGTGGTGCTAGGAAAGTGTGTAAATGCTGAAAATGTATTAAGGAAAAAAGAATACATGGTAATGCTTTACTTTTGCCATGGCTGCATGTTAATGGTTTATTAAAGATCCTTGATTTATATATTTGTAACTGTAAATAAAGTACATGTTTAGATGCTGTATTAGTTTCTGCATGCTTCTAAAAAAACCTCAAGTATTTCAGTAACAAAAATTTACCTTTGAAATAAGCTTTCATTACTATATGTTGCTGTAGTGCATAAAACAATGTACCTGTAATCCTAGTGTAGTGTGTTGATGCTGGCTGGATGCCAGACACCCACCAAAGCCACTCACTCCCTCCCCTGTGCAGCTGGAAGGGGAGAGAAAATTTAACAAAGGATTCATGGGTTGAGATAAGGAGCAGGAGAGATCACTCACCACATACTTTCACGGGCAAAACAGGCTTGAATTAGAGATGCGAAGTTCACGAACTTCTCCGAAGTGAGTCCATCTGACAAGCAACAGCTTTCTGAACTGCTGCAACATGAATCCATCCCATGGGCAACAGCTTCCCTCAGACTGCTGCAGCATGGGTCACTCTTCCACAGAGCGCAATCCTTCAAGGACAGGCTGCTCCAGCCTGGGAGCAGGGCCCTCTCTTCACGGGTTTCCCACTGGATCACAGCCTCCTCTCAGGCATCCAGCTGCTCTGGTGTGGGGCTCCTCCATGGTCTGCAGGTGGATCTCCATGGGCTGCAGGGGCACAGCGGCTTCACCATGGTCCTCACTATGGGCTGCAGGGGAATCCCAGCTCTGGTGCCTGGAGCAACTCCTGCCCCTCCTTCTGCACCAGCCTTGGTGTCTGCAGAGCTGTTTTAAGAGTATTTCTTCTTGACTAGGTTATCACAGGAGCATTACCACCGTTTTTGATTGACCATCAGAATGGCACCATGTCCATCTTTGGAGCTACCAGGTATTGGCTCTGCTGGACAATGAGGAAGCTCCTGGCAGCTTCTCATGGTAGCCACCCCTGTAGCCCATCCCCAAATCATGTCCATGCAGACCCTAATTTATGCCTTTGCATTTTAATAAAATAACGAGAATGCTGGGCTGGATCCCAGAGGAGAGATTCATGCTTAAGCAGAGTAAGAATTCACCAAGTGCATGTTTAATGAAATGTGTTGACTCTGGTCATTTCCTTCACTTTCTGTGGTAGTTCTTTGACCTTCAGCTTTTCTTATTCCTTTGTGCTACAGCTGGTGTCTCAAATGGAATCTCTTGTTATTACGTGTCCATAAGTCTGAAAGTAATTTGATTAAAGTAGGTTCTGTATTTGGGTGACAGTATGCATAGTGAGAGGGAATTAGGGCCATTATCTCTGACTTCTGTTTTTTTGCTTTTTGTTTTATTTCAAATTACAGTGATGACAAATATTTTTGTTGAGCATCCTGTCCTATAATAGAGGAGTTTCAGAGAAAGAAGAGGCACCGTAGCTTTCTATTTTCTCCTCTTTCCCTACTGAACATCATTTTTCCCTTCTTGCTCCCTACTGGCTGAGAGACTTCACCCCTTTCAGCTGGAGCGTGCTCCCCCTTTCTCCTCCCTTGCAGCTGTGTTACAGGCTTCTGTTGTCATAGTGACAGTAAGGAACTGATGGGCAAGGAAAATAGAGAACTGCACCAGCAAACTCTTTAGATCCCAGCAAAAAAGCCAACACTTATATGTTATAATTGCTGCCTCACTTGAGCAGACACGAAACACTTTGGAAATCTGACACTACTTGACTACTTTCACCTCCTTGTTTTATAATAAAAACATAATCAAGACCTAAGCTTTTGTAGTTAAATCTTCATGAAGGAGCAGGGTAAAGTCAGTATGGGGCTAGATGAAGGAGAAAGGCAGAAGACAGCTGTGTCTCTCTGCAAATGCTTCATGGTACTGAATCTTAGCTCCTCATGTGTTAAAACAGGAAATATAATTGATTTGTAGATCTTGAGATATTTCTGATTACATGATATTTTCATTTTGGTTATCAGTTGTATAGTTGCAACTATAATGCATGCAAATATTTGCATGCATATAATAATGCATGCATGTAATAATGCATGTAAAATTCTAACCTCCACTGTTCTGCTATTGCTGCTATTGCCTGTGAATCTGTTGGTATTGAACCACAACAAAACATTGCTGTCCTTCANCCTTGATTTATATATTTGTAACTGTAAATAAAGTACATGTTTAGATGCTGTATTAGTTTCTGCATGCTTCTAAAAAAACCTCAAGTATTTCAGTAACAAAAATTTACCTTTGAAATAAGCTTTCATTACTATATGTTGCTGTAGTGCATAAAACAATGTACCTGTAATCCTAGTGTAGTGTGTTGATGCTGGCTGGATGCCAGACACCCACCAAAGCCACTCACTCCCTCCCCTGTGCAGCTGGAAGGGGAGAGAAAATTTAACAAAGGATTCATGGGTTGAGATAAGGAGCAGGAGAGATCACTCACCACATACTTTCACGGGCAAAACAGGCTTGAATTAGAGATGCGAAGTTCACGAACTTCTCCGAAGTGAGTCCATCTGACAAGCAACAGCTTTCTGAACTGCTGCAACATGAATCCATCCCATGGGCAACAGCTTCCCTCAGACTGCTGCAGCATGGGTCACTCTTCCACAGAGCGCAATCCTTCAAGGACAGGCTGCTCCAGCCTGGGAGCAGGGCCCTCTCTTCACGGGTTTCCCACTGGATCACAGCCTCCTCTCAGGCATCCAGCTGCTCTGGTGTGGGGCTCCTCCATGGTCTGCAGGCGGATCTCCATGGGCTGCAGGGGCACAGCGGCTTCACCATGGTCCTCACTATGGGCTGCAGGGGAATCCCAGCTCTGGTGCCTGGAGCAACTCCTGCCCCTCCTTCTGCACCAGCCTTGGTGTCTGCAGAGCTGTTTTAAGAGTATTTCTTCTTGACTAGGTTATCACAGGAGCATTACCACCGTTTTTGATTGACCATCAGAATGGCACCATGTCCATCTTTGGAGCTACCAGGTATTGGCTCTGCTGGACAATGAGGAAGCTCCTGGCAGCTTCTCATGGTAGCCACCCCTGTAGCCCATCCCCAAATCATGTCCATGCAGACCCTAATTTATGCCTTTGCATTTTAATAAAATAACGAGAATGCTGGGCTGGATCCCAGAGGAGAGATTCATGCTTAAGCAGAGTAAGAATTCACCAAGTGCATGTTTAATGAAATGTGTTGACTCTGGTCATTTCCTTCACTTTCTGTGGTAGTTCTTTGACCTTCAGCTTTTCTTATTCCTTTGTGCTACAGCTGGTGTCTCAAATGGAATCTCTTGTTATTACGTGTCCATAAGTCTGAAAGTAATTTGATTAAAGTAGGTTCTGTATTTGGGTGACAGTATGCATAGTGAGAGGGAATTAGGGCCATTATCTCTGACTTCTGTTTTTTTGCTTTTTGTTTTATTTCAAATTACAGTGATGACAAATATTTTTGTTGAGCATCCTGTCCTATAATAGAGGAGTTTCAGAGAAAGAAGAGGCACCGTAGCTTTCTATTTTCTCCTCTTTCCCTACTGAACATCATTTTTCCCTTCTTGCTCCCTACTGGCTGAGAGACTTCACCCCTTTCAGCTGGAGCGTGCTCCCCCTTTCTCCTCCCTTGCAGCTGTGTTACAGGCTTCTGTTGTCATAGTGACAGTAAGGAACTGATGGGCAAGGAAAATAGAGAACTGCACCAGCAAACTCTTTAGATCCCAGCAAAAAAGCCAACACTTATATGTTATAATTGCTGCCTCACTTGAGCAGACACGAAACACTTTGGAAATCTGACACTACTTGACTACTTTCACCTCCTTGTTTTATAATAAAAACATAATCAAGACCTAAGCTTTTGTAGTTAAATCTTCATGAAGGAGCAGGGTAAAGTCAGTATGGGGCTAGATGAAGGAGAAAGGCAGAAGACAGCTGTGTCTCTCTGCAAATGCTTCATGGTACTGAATCTTAGCTCCTCATGTGTTAAAACAGGAAATATAATTGATTTGTAGATCTTGAGATATTTCTGATTACATGATATTTTCATTTTGGTTATCAGTTGTATAGTTGCAACTATAATGCATGCAAATATTTGCATGCATATAATAATGCATGCATGTAATAATGCATGTAAAATTCTAACCTCCACTGTTCTGCTATTGCTGCTATTGCCTGTGAATCTGTTGGTATTGAACCACAACAAAACATTGCTGTCCTTCATGTTGAGACCCAAATATCCACTGACAGACAACACAGTTGTTGATTATTAGGTGTGAGAAGGTGACCCTGGCTCATCCTCATGCTGTGAAGACCCATGTTACTCTTTCTAACAAGACTTGTTTCAATGCAGTATTTTCAATTTTCAAATTGAAAATAAAATAGGGAGTATGGGAAGAGGAAAGCCCTTTGTAAGAATAGGAATTCTGCATTCATATTACCCTGGTGTTTAAATACTCTGGACACTGTAAAAACAGAGTAGAAAGTTTGTTTCTAGCATGAAGGGACTTACTGTGTCTGAGTAGACAAGGAAAATTAACACAATAAAAAAAATGTGTGTAGTATTAACCATGTCTTTTTTTTGTTACACAGCTTTCTGCAAGTATTCTGTATGACATATAGAAAATGCTGCTGTCTCATGTTCAAAGGCAGAATCTGGCCTACCTCATGATTTTCTTTTATTGTTATTTTTTTATACAGCAGTAGGTGTAGTTTATGGCAACTTGTAGGCATAACAGCCACACATTGATAATAGCTTTCAGTAGGCAGTCTCCATTCAGTCTTCACTGGGGAAATTTCTTGATCTCACATCCTTTGCCTTTGATTACTGCCCTCTGCAAAGTTTACAGGTAGCAGTTTGATAGTGAACAACCCTCAGTACAACTGTAACCTGTGCCAAGGAAGCTTTGAAAATTGTCTTCCATCAATCTCCCATTCACAGCAGCTTTGCTAAATAGTTTTGTTAGTTTCATTCTATTTTCGTTCCCTTTTATCCCTGCAAGCAGAAATTGGCTCGTAAGTAAAGTTCAATTCACTAAAACAGCATACTCCACCAGAGCCTTCTGGATTGTAAACTGTTGGGGAGAAAGGAAACTCCTGCCTTCACTGTAGGCTCAGGATTGTTCAGTATTACAGGCTGTGTTGCCTATGCCATGCAGCAGCCTCACTCACCCTCTTTCCAGCAATCTGTGTAGGGCTGAAGAAAATGGATATTGCTATAGCAAAAGACAGAAATACCAGTGTACACAGATCTATTGCTGTAATCTAGCCAAAATGCAGTGCAGGCAATCTGAAGTGCATTCCAACGGATCCCCAGTTGCTTTGAGCAGCTTATGATTGAACAAAACTGCTGCATCTCTGTACCAATAATTCCATTTCCCAGCTGCATTGGCCGTGCACAGGTGTGGAGGGGGGATTAGGGCCAATAGGCAGTCTGTCCTGACAGAAAGCAAATCCCTTCCAACAGCTGCACCTCTGGCTCTATCCAGCTGATAATGCTGCATCTCACGGACTCCCCTCTTGAAATCTGAACGTGCTCACTCTCTGGGCTGCTGTAACCAGCAGAGCTGTATGACATGACTGGGTCTGCTAGTTTGCAGTTAGCTGAGCACTCAGCTCTGTAGGGGTGTAGTGGGGGACATGGAGAACAGGCCTTCACTGACCTGTGGGGCACTGCCAGCATCTGACACTTTACTTCTTTTCTTGATGCAAATACTTTTTGCATCAGGTGTGGTGATGCAAAAATATCCTTGAACCTCTTGGTATAGCTGGTCTAATGACAGGTGAAGTTTTGTGTGAAGTCATGCCTGTTCTGCCTGCTTCGGTTCTATTCCATAAAAACTGGGTGACCTTACTTTCTCAAAGCTCTTTTTTTCTGGGTGTGTGGATGATATTTGGAAAAGACTTACTTATATCTCACCCAACTAATTCTCTCTGCATCTTGCTATGGAGATAGTAGGATAGAATGCAGAAGCAGTTTTATGCAACTATTTTTGCTTTGTTGGGATGATACCACTTTTTCACCAATCTAATTGAATGAACATGAATGAAAGGTTTCCTAAGTTGCTTTTTTTAAAAAAGAATATTAAAAAGCTGAATTCATAAATGTAAGGAACATTGAGAGAAATGCAACATAAGCTAATTTTCTGGTAAGTCCAACTTTAAGGTGTGTAGAACAGAATGAAAAATGCCACATGACCTAAAGTCCTGACTGCTAGAAACAAATTCTGTCATTCAAATCTTTTTAGTGTATTACTCTCAGCAGATGTGGTGGTGGTGGTGGTTTTGGAACACATCCACCATCTGAGTATAACACTGAACTGGATATCAGCATCCTTGCACAGCTAACCAAAATACTGAATTTATTTTGTTAAGTTCTTCTCACTGGCAAATAGCCATTGCACTATCACGATACCAGATAAAATATTAGATAACACATTTGTTTTGGTAGCTTGAATAGTAGATTAGCTAGATGCAAAAATCTGAAATATAATGTAACTGTAATGGTTGCTACAACTTAAGGAGAGTCTAACATACATTTTAAAAAAAAGATGCATCTTTAATACACAATTAGCTTAATTCCTTTCATGCTTCTGTCTTGAATTCAACTTCAGTACTTATCTGGATGGCTTAAGTTTGCAGTGTGTTCACAAACAATTCCAATCTTTTTACATTTACGTATGCACTCTATTTGAGTAGTATATCAGCATTTCCTGAGTACTTAGAAATGGACACATCTTTTGTCAGTCTGGACAAATAAAGAGCTCTATTGTATTTTTTGGTCACTCTCTGTCTGAAAAAGGGAAGTTAAAAGCTAATACTGTCTGCTGCATGTCGTCTCACATATAGAATGCTTTGTTATTCCCATTATGAAACAGCATGTAAGATAAATTTCCAAAAATTACAAAGGCATGCAACATTCAATTGATAAAAATCCAATTTGCTGTAAAACTATTGAAAGTGGCTATGAATAAATACAGGAACTGTATATCTAGTTACTCAGCTAGCTTTTCAGAGAAAGCAACAAAATACAGTGAAGACTTCTTAAGGGGTTCTTAGTGTTCAGGTATGGCACATATTCTTTTATGGCCTTCATTCTGTATAGTAAAAACATTAGTTTGTAATTGACAAATTTAGATCAGTACTCCATTAACTTTTAGACAAGATAGCAGAATTAAATGTGCACCTTTATTAAGAGTCATTCCTCAGAGAATCTGACTTTATTGAATGCTCAGATGTAGGCACTTGACATATCACAAGGTATATAAAATAGTAAAGATTCTGCTGTGGAAGCCCAAACATATAAAGACATGAACAAAAGCCTGCATATAGTAATGTAGTTGTTATTGAACCAGTGCTGATAGATCAGCACAGAGAGGCAGCAACTGCTGCAGGCTCCAGGGCTGCTCAGCAGGCCTGTAACACTTCATACCCTGAACTGCTGCAGTACAGCACATTTGTGCGTGGAGCTGATTTTTTTCCTCCTCTTCACTGAAGCATACGAGAATACTCTGCTAAACTGCTTGAGTAATTAGAAAAATGAGGCACCTAGCGATATTACAGTAAGTGATGATAATAAAGTCTGTCCAGGATCAAACTTTCTGTTTGGAGGAGCCTGTCTCTTTTTATGTGAGCCCAGAAAGGGGAGTGAATATTATGGTAGCTTTTACACCAGTTAAATACCTTAGCTGAACTGTGGTATTTTTACTGAAAAGAACATAATGCCTATCCTTCTTGTTCTTCTGCCAGAGAAAAGAAGTGATTGATTCTTTGTTCAGTACTTTATTTAGTATATAGGTGAACACTTTAGCTGAGAGAAATACTAATTTGCTACAGCTTCTTAAGAAATAAAAGTACATAGCCTTAGGATAAGTAGGAAGACTTAAAGTAATAAACCAGTGATAGAGCTCTTCCACTTCCATCTCAGGATATATATTTAATTTTGTCTTTTTTTGCCAGCTTTTCTCCTCCTGAGAAAAAATATCAGACTTTCTTGGTATCCTTCTGCTTTGTAACACTTGATAATGAAAATCATGCATTTACTTCCATGTAGTGGGTTGACCCTGGCTGGGTTCTGGACACCCTCCAAAGTCTCTCACTCCCCTCTGCACCTGGACAGGGGAGAAATAATACAACGAAGAGTTCATAGTTTGAGATAAGTACCAGGAGAGATCACTCATCAAATACAGTCACAGGCAATGTATCCTCAAAATCTGAGGATATTATTTGAGTTTATTATTAAAAAAAATCAGAGCAGGATAGTGGGAAATAAAAACAGACCTTAAAACATCTTCCCCCTCCCCCCCCATCCCCGACCCCTTCTCAACTCTGCCTTCTTCCCAGAGGGGAACTGGGACAGTGGGGATTATGGTCAGTTCATCACATGTTTCTCCTGCTGCTCAGGGAGAGTCCTTCCCCTGCTCCAGTGTGGGGTTTCCCCCAAAGATAATTCTCCATTAACTTCTCCAATATGAGTCCATCCCACGGGTAACAGTTCTCTAGTATGGGGTGCAATCCTTCAAGGACAGGCTGCTCCAGCCTGGATCCCCCATGGGGTCACAAGTCCCACAGGCAAAGCTGCTCCAGCGTGGGCTCCTCTCTCCACAGGTCCCTGCCAGGACCCTGCTCCAGCACGGGCCTCCCACAGGGTCACAGCCTCCTCTCAGGCACCCACCTGCTCCACTGTGGGTCTCCTCCATAGGCTGCAGGGGAATCTCAGATCTGGTGCTTGGAGCAGATCCTGCCCCTCCTTCTGCACTGACCTTGGTGTCTGCAGAGCTTTTCCTCTCATGTTCTCTTCCCACTCTTCTCTGGCTGCAATTACAACTGTGACTATGACTTTTTTTTAATTATCCTTAACTCTGTTATCTCATAGGTGTTTCCACCATTTCTAATCGGCCCAGCCTTGGTCAGGGGCACATTCATCCTGGAGCTGTCTGGCATTGGCTCTGCTGGACACAGAGGAAGTTTCTGGCAGCTGCTCACGGAAGCCACCCTTGCAGCCCCTCCACTACCAAAAACTGCCCATGCAAACCCAATACACTCCATTATTAACTCTCTTGGGCTTTGCGGGTTTAATTTTGGGTGCTTCTCCCTCTCTATATTTTCTGATACCCCCCCTTTTTTATTTTTTTCTGCTTTTCAGTGATTCTTTTACTGCCATTGCTCGTTGTTTTAGGGCATACAGGTGCATGGTAAAGTAAGTACTCCTAGGCAGTTCTGAAATGCTGCTCAACTAAAGGTTGGTACCATAATCTTGAAGGTGCTATTGATGGGTGGAGCCTTTAGTGCTAAATATTATACAGCTTTGGATGGAGATTCTTTTTTTTCCTCTGAGAGGGAAGAAGAATATATCAAGGAAAAATGAAAGATTATCAAATACAATATGCAGTGTTTCCTTATTTCATATGATTCTTATGTGTGTTTCTAATTTCAGGCTGTAAACTGGTTTACTGATTGCATGAAATTTAGATGTATAATTCAGTAATGTCAAGGAAAAAATCTGTTGCAGTATTTTGTTTGACATATATCTAGAAAACATACGGGGATACCACATTCACTAATAATCAGAAATGTTAGCATTTGAAAATAATCTTCACTTCACAATTTGTTTGGTATAAAACTATATGTACTTTCATAGAGAACTTCAGCAAAAGCCTTAGAGATGGTACTACATGTTCTAATGGCAGAAGAACTTGTACATATGCAGAAAAACATCTAAGTAAAAGTACAGTGATTAAATTATTTGAATGCATTCTCTAGTGACCTACAATGCTTTTCCTTTTCACTCTGGCATTTTTCTTCTATTAAATACGTTCTTATAGTAACATATAAATTCTATTAAATTGAAGTGCCTCTAGCAGTTATGTTACAAGCAGTATAAACTTCCATTGTGATTATATATCTGTTAGTTCAAATGTATTTACAGGGTTTTTATACTTCCCTTTTTTAATACCTTTTCTTTTAATGGCAGTAATTTTGTACACTTAAACTTGCTTGCAGTGAAATGCTTATGTTAAAAGCCAAGTAAATGGAAAGTCCTGAATTATTTTGAGCTGCTTGCAGCCTATTCTCTGGTGATCTTCTGCCAATTTTTTGTGTCATCATACTTGTTAGTACAGTGGAAGTTCTCTTTACTGGCTACGGTGTAATTTAATGGCAGAAGTGAATCTTGTGTGAAGTCCTGATTAGCATGTATCTCCTTGTGGGGGGTGAGTGAGTAATAAAATACCAGCTGTAGTCTTCCTTAATGCTGCCCAGCCAGAGAAGTAGCCAACACCACCACAGAGCCAGGCATCTGGTATCTCCATCCAGAGGACCCCCATTCCCAGTCCTGCTTTCACAGAGGTCAATGCTCTGGCCCTTGTCTTCAGAGAACCTAAAGCTATTCCTGAGATTTATTGATCGTTTCACTTGCTGCAAGATTTTTGTGAACTCTTTAGTATTCCAGAATGAAAGAAGTCCTACGAACACAGGAACTGGCTACCAAAGTCAAAATCACAGTTTTTTTGAGAAGACAGAAACCTGTACTGTGTGGCCTCTCGTCCCACGTGGTGAAGGATTACTTCTATGAAGGAATCAGGAGTGGAACTGAGTAACCATTCCTTGTGATTTCAAACCCAGCATTCCAGTGAAACCTTAAGAATCTTGAATTTGCTAATAAGATGTGGTAGCTTATAACCTTTCTACAGACTTGGACTTTCTTTTTGGTTTAAATAAGTGGATTTGGATCAGATCTGTCCTGCTTTCTTTTTGCTCTTCACTGGTATATTAGAAAATGTCTCACTTTCTCATCATTTATTTCGCATATCCTTTGGAAAAAAAACAGAGCTGAGCTGGGCATAAACCCCTTGATTTTTAGGACTTCTATGGAACATAGTGCATTGGTTTTGGTAGTGGTTTTGGTTTGGTTTTGGTTTTAGAAAATCACTTTTTCGTATAGTAAACAGCCTGTGTATACAGTAACAGTATAGAAGTCTTTATAAAACATTAACATTACTTTTCAAGGAGGCAGTTTTGGTGACCTGTACTCCACAGAAGATACTCTGGTTGATACATATACAATAGCTTGTGCTTCATGTATAACATGTGACACAGCCATGAGAGTAATAGTAGTATAGTGTAAAAGCAGTTGGATAGTTTGTACAGATAGAAACAGTAGCAATCATGTAATATACATATTTCTTACAGAAGCACACAGGTCTCTTTAAATTTATGTTACCTGCTTAACTAGCCTGCATTGTCTAGTCAGCTGTAAAAGTTTGTGTTCTCAAGATGGAAAAGGCCAAATGAAGCCATAGGCTGTGACTCCAGCAGAACGTTTGCATTTACAATGAGATTTTTTTTTTCACCTTGTGTTTGGTAATTAATTAAAATTAGGGAAACTGTTACTGCTTAATGAAATTGAAAAGATTATTTTTGGGCCTATGTTCCTTGCATCTAAATACAGAACCTTTACTTTCTGTATCTGACTTACAATATTGGGGGTGCGCCAATCCTACTGAATCCTACAAGAAGGCATTTATTTGTCCTATATAAGTAAAATGAAGAAACTTTTATTTTACATTTTCTGGTTTAAATAAAATTACGCATGTTGCATATCATCAGGCTTTGAATATAAAAAGGTAATATTCCCCCAGTGTCAGAAAATTTTCTGTGATGTAGAAGCTGTTTTGGGGAAAAGTGAAATATGAAAGTCACTAACAAGTTGCACGTGATGATCCTTGTGGATCCCTTCCAAGTCACGGGATTCTGTCATTCCGTAATATCCTTTAGCCTGGAGAGGGATTTCACAGATCCAGATTTATTCCTCTTCTCACATATTTCTTACCTGCTGCTTGGTATTTCATTCAGGAAGAACGTCCTTCCTAAAAGTCAACATATAAGGTTAAAGTTAGATGCTTGTGGCAGGATAAGCTCTCTTTTGGAGAACCTTTCTATTCCTACCCCAAAGGAATGGCGTTTTACACCAACAAGGAAATTTACTTGCATCCCAACTGGTTTAATAGTAGTACATGTCAGCCAGCTCATGAAAGTGAGAGATTCGTTTATAATGAACATCTCAGTGCATCGAAGACGAAAAGACATATGCATATCCCTGGCATATTATGGGTAGTCTGTTATTGACAGCTATTGATACCTAAGCTTCTATGATGTTGAAAAGAAAAATTAAACCAGCTTTGTAGAGGTGATAGGCAGTGTACCAAGTAAAGATGAAAAGCATTCGTGTCACACTAATCTGAATTGGGGGTACAGCATGTGATGGAAAAAACTGTGTTCTGCAAACAGATGACAGATTTTAAAATTTGTATGAAATACAAAGTCAGGTGAAGACAGATGAATGCATTTCCCTTTATCATAACAGGGTTGTTTCACAGATCGGGTCCTATAACTGAAGAAGAGTAACAATGTCTCTCTTACTTTCAAGGGATGATACCATTCTTCACTGAGATGCAGAGCAACTCTTAATTTTTCAACATCTTAAATGGGAACTAAAAAGTACTTAACACTTTACTAAGCTGAATAGACAAGCTGTTACACTCCTGTTGCTGTTTTAAGTTTTTTTACTTTTGGGAAGCAGCACAAAAAATCCTGGAAATGATAGAGAGTGATCCATATTGTCCTGGTAACATTCTCCTGTGCCCGAAATAGGTGGTCTAATAGTGTAAAGATGATGTACAATGGATTCAACACCTAGGAAAGTAGAATATGCATACTACGTGATCTCTTGTTGAGAACACATGACAAAATTATTTCAGTCACTTTACAAACATTTATTTTTGTAATGGATGCTTTCAATTGGGTTTTGTGGGGTTTTTTTTTAATTTATTATTATGAATAATCAGATGTTTATGTCGTATATCATATTTCAGTCTTTGAAAAGCTGGAGCTGCTTAGTGCAGAAACCAGGATGGAGCCCTTTAGGAGATGAGGAGACACCCACTGAGAGGCAATAACTTTATAGGATGTGAGGGACACACAGGTGTAGAGGAATGATGACCAAGGAATAAACGCTCTGTAAAGCAGCGACCAGAAGTCTGCTGAGAACAGTGGGAACCCAGGCTTCAGAGGGACGTTCCCTAGAGACCCAGAAAGCACTGTGCAGACTGTTCTGCAACTCTGGAAATATCTACTGTGCTAAACTGAGAGCAAACCTAAGAAAAGAGGATTGATTTACGAGGATGCAGTGGGCAAGGTGGAGATAAGATTATGTATGCATAGTTTTGTTTTGATTTTCCTCATTTTAAGTTTTCTCTACCCCCAGAAAAGAAATCAGCTGTTCTAGTATCTGTTCTAATAAAACCTACCTTTCCTATTAAAAAGCTGGTTTAGAATGTTCACTATGGAAAAAAAAGTTTGAGCAGCGTGACCGCACAGCTCTGGGCAGGGCAGGGCCTGCTGCAGCACAACATGCAGTCAGGAACAAACCTGCATACCCGGCAAGATTGTGGCACCAGGTTCACATCTGTTACAAACTGACAAGGTACCAAATTACAGCTGTTCAGGGTTTTTTCCTCTGTGGCGTTTCTCTTTTTTCCAGCATACCTGCCTGCATGTTTATATGTATGATTAGTTCAACATAGAGCACTTGGTCATTAAGAAATTACTTATTGCTTCAATACACAATTAATTTAGAATGTGATTAATGAAAGTAAGCTTAATCCATGTCCTAAAACCTCCCTGTTTTTACAAAGCTGCTTGGAAACTGTGTAACTAAATTTAATTCAAATGTAGTTTAAGATCCAAAGATAAATGGATGAAGGAAATAGTTTAAAGTAAAACACATGGAAGTTCTGCATTCTTTCAGACTTTACTTTTCCAGAGTGTTTTGAAATAGGGTTTACTGGAAGAACCGTGTAATAAATTGCAGTTGTGGCAGCTCTTTCATATATGGGGTTAAATATAATTGTTTATTAGATGCTTTATAAAAAGTTAAGAAATATTGCAAAATATTGCAGAAAATAGAATTGAGGTGTAAACTGAAATATTGAGGTGATAACTGACATAAGATGGGGGGTTGTTGCTGAGTACCTTCATTTTGCTATGTCAGTCTCTGTGTACTCTTATGTAGCTCTTCTGTGCTAAAGACTGTACTTTAGTTTAGATCTGCTCTTAGATGCTGTTTTATCACAGGAGAAAATTGCATATCTGTTTTCCAGTAGATAACCTGTTTTTCCACTATTTCCCATTTTCCAGTCTGTGTTCCTATACTCTTAATAGCGTCTAAACATTTTGTGCTATTTTAGCTGGTATATTTGGAAAGAACATTTTAAATGCTGCACAGGAATTTAAGATTGTGGTGCTTCTTATAATTTCTGATGTTATTTTGAGGAAAGGGAGAGCTTTAGATTCTTCAAACTAACCATTGGTTGAAAACCATCTTTGGGAAAAAAGGCTTTGAGGAAAATTCCAAACATGTGTTTGTGTCCTGAAAACTAAAAGAAAGAACAAATATTTAAAATGGAAATGTGACATCAGATGTTTAAAATGTTTCCAGTTTTTTAATATGAGTATAAATTTACAAATCTTCCCCTCACATTCAAAGTGGTGCTATCTGTTCTAATACAGAGATGTAATCTTATTTAGCCAAAGACTAAGAAGATTTCTCTATTTAGTAGCAATTAGTCTTTGTGGCTGCTTTAAGATTCTTGAGCATTTCTGATTTAGTAGCCTTCAAAACAGTTACTGGTTTTCATTGAATCTCTCTTTTTTCTTGTATGTGAGTATGCTCATCTTTGTGATTTTACTCTATTTTCCTCAGTGAGTCAACATAATTCTTATGGAGGACCACAATTGAGCCCATTTGGGAAGTGCTGTATGATGCCTCTAAATAATGGTGACTGAGTCTGATTGTTTGCACATCACCACAAAATGACTGAAGACAGTGAGTTTGAAATTTAAAATAATAAAGGATCACAAAAAGGTCAAAATATTTGCTTTCATTTAAAAATTAAGTCATTGAATGGTACAGAATTTGTATCAGAAATACTTCTATTTAAGAAAGATTGGGGGCTTCATCAAGTATAGCTTTCTGTATAAAGTGACAGAAGGCCCAAAATATTACTGCTAAAATTAATTTATGCATTAAAATAGTTTCATATATCTCCTGCATGCGTTAGATCAGTGAGTATGTAGACTGAGTGTACATACCAAAAAACAAAGCAAGCTTAGAGTCTGTTTCATCATGTATCCAGCTGGGATTGGGAACGCTCCCTGCTGAAAGATCAGAGAAGCAGCAGAAAGCACAATAATGGGATCTTCAGTTTCTCCCTTGGTGTCTCATCAGGACGTTGAGAAAAGTTTCAGATTTTAGACACAGTCAATAAAATAACCGAGACACTGGTTAGTGGAGCTGTGAGAAGAAACGCAACCCTTGACTTTATCTTACGTAGAGTTTGGTTTACAAGAGGCACATCACAACAGCAACCATTGGGTTCAACCTGCCAAAAAAACAACAGGAAGCAAAGACCAATCTACAAATTCAAGAAGGAACACTACACAAAAGATACTTGCTGAAGAGAACCTAAAAAAGGTCAGCTAAGAGAAGGAAGTTGTACCAGGTGGTACGAAAGCTACTTAAGGACACCATATGTGATATTCAAGGCCAGCGCCCACCACCTGTCATGAAAAGCTTGAGAAAAAGCAAGAGAATGACAGCAGAGCCAGACAACAGAGTAAAGGAAGTTGCTAGAAAGAAGTAGGTGTCTTCTAAAAAACTGAATTCACACCCAAATGATGTATTAAACATATTTAAATGTAAGAACGTGGTAAGACAGGCGAAGGAGTTTTTTAGCAAATGTTATATAGAATTAAAACTGAATAGGTCTTACTTTTGACGCACCAGGAGCAATGTGTCTGCCACTCTTCTGAGCCAATGATCTTGGTGTAGAATGAGTGTTTAGAGAGGCTTGTTTCAGAGAGGTTAATTAAATCCTTTGCACTGATGTTAGCTGTGGAAAAAATACTATGGAGAGTCCCATGATCAACATTTCTTCCTGGCTTTTCTGAAAGGATACGTGAAATTGAAGTGATTTAATGGTTGTGCAACAAAATAAATTTATAAAACAAAATCACAAGTACCAGATTTTATTCACCTAAACTTTATAAAAGAATTTAAGGAAAAAAAATGCTGATATTACTGACATTGATGCATAACTATTTGATTTTCAAATTGCCTTGTTGACAGAGACTTTGAGGTTAGATAGTGTGAAGCCAGTTTTTAAAAACAGTTCTTAAATCATCTAGGGAACTGCAAGCCTGTTATCCTGTTGTTTGTTTTAGGCAGTTCAGCACAAATTATGATGCAAAATAATATTTGTAGATGCTTGATAACCTGTGATCTGAATGGGACAGATCAACAGAAGGTTTGCAAAGAGGAAGTATACAGACATCTTGGCATCTTTGAAGACACAAGACATGGATAAGGATCATGCTCCAGCTGCTGTGGTTTCCTTGAATTTTCACCAAGCTTTTGATAAAGCCACTCTCCAAAGAGGGCACATAGACATAACATGAAAGATGAAACCCCAGAATAGGTAAGTAGATGAAGAGAATGCAGCAGTTCTCAAAACAGAGGTCACAACTGGAGGCTTGGGTTGAATAGATGGTCAGGTAAGAAGAATGAAGTGATATCAGAAGGTTTCCTGATGGCTACATGAATATCAACTGCACTAAAGAGTTGGGTCAAGCGTTGGGGAGGGTCAAGGCACTGGCCAGAGGCCAATTGCAGCAGGTGGGGTGGGAGAACAGGGCACATTCCCCAATAGGGCATCGAGGAAAGGGAGCCAGCCAGGAACGGCCAGGGGGAGGAACGCTGGAAGGATTGGCTCCAGGCAGGAGTGACACGGAAGGAGCCAGAACAAGGGGCAGGGTAACAATGATTGACAGGGAGAGGGCTGGAACAAAGGGCAGGGAAACACCATAAAGGGTAGCTTAGGGGAGGATACAATTTTAGGAATAAACCCACTTAGGGGTGAACATGGGGAAAAATACTGCAACAAACCATCAACATTAGAACCATTAACAATAAATAAACAGAATAAAAATACAAGCCACAACAGAAAAGAGCTTCAACTGGCTGAAAAATCAGGAAGGCATATGTCCTGTTTCATCTGAAAAAAGAAACCAATCTAAAGCCAAAAACCCAAAACCCAACAGAATTGCAGAATTACCATGAGCAGCATCCAGACAACCAACTGTGAGACTTGAACAGGACAGCTGACTGCCATACCTGAGTCATAAAGAGCAGATTGTATGGATTCCTAAAGTTGAGTGGATATTCTTTGACTCTGTTTTCCTCAGTATGCTTTACATATTTTTTTCTCTCTTCATTTTTTCCCCTGTTCTAAAGTATGTTCCAATAATATTCAGGGACCTGGTTTTAAAAAAGCCCTAGCATTCAAAAATCCCAGTTTATTCTCATAGCCAAACTTCATTTTGCATACTGTGGAACTTCGTATCCCTTAGACTTGCAGACACCTAAGTAATCAGCCTCCCATTTTTCATGGTCTTACAGGATGCTGTCTCAAAATGTTTCCATCTGGCATTGTCTGAAGGAACTGAAATAGTAAAGATAAACTCGAGGAAGCTTATATTTTCCATCATGGAGTTGTCAGCAATGTATTCATGCTGATGGTTAGTCTGGACAGGAGGAAGTCAGCTGTTGCTCTTAGCCTATGTTAAGCTTTGTATTTAACCTCTTTGTGTCTCTAGCTGCTCTGATGATGAATACAAAGTAACTTCCTAATATAATAGAACTAAATAAAAGGTCATTTGTAATCTTCCTGTCAATATTTTTTTTTATATTTTTCATTGTTTTCTGTTTTTCCTTGAAAGTAGAAACTGGCTGCACTGACTTTTCATTATCACAGTTCAGTAAGCTATATGTATAAACTAAGTCCTCTTATTTCATTTAAAGTCTCTTTATTTACATATTTCTACCTCTGTTCTGTTAAAGAAACATGCAGTTTAAATGGAGAATACATGTAAATCTTTCAGACAAGATAAGATAGGCTAGGTTAGAAAAATTTTTAGGTTAGAAAATTACTTTTTCTTTTAGTGCTGACTTACATTCTGACACTGCTCATTCCTACTTCTGTATCATACTGTCAGTCAGGGTAGTGTGATTGTGTGCCTTCATGGTAGGCTGCATCCAAAAAGGAATCTAAGCAAAAAAAAAAAAAAAAAAAATACAACCACTTCCTGGGGAAGGGGTTCTTATTAAGGTTGAAAGAAATGCCTATGAAATTGTGACTGTGACTGGAAGACATGAGCATTCCACCTGGAAGACACTTGGCTCAGTCTGAAAGAACACCAAGTGCTGACTAAGCAGGTTAGAGTCAGTTGCTCCTGGATAATTGGATTATGTGATCAATTAAGCAACTTGTGGAGCAGAGATAGGTCCTAGGAGGGAGAGAGATGACAGACCAATATGGAACAGGAGAAGAATCATCAGCTCTTGTGTAGTTAGAGAAAGCTGTAGCTATAGTTGTGGCTAGAGTTAGCGTGGTTCAAAAGCTATTCCCATCATTGTTGCTTAAATACTTATTCAGCATACTGAGATTGCTTGCATAGTGTATATTCCCTGCATTTTTAGAATCACTTAGCTTTGGCATAACAAATCTTTTCTGTCAGTGTGAATAATTATTAGAACCAAATTTATATCTATTGAAATTTTATCAGGCCTCCCTACAGGTTTGAAATCATTCAAAATCATTCAAAAATTGGGTCTTGTTTGGGGTTTTTTTACAAAACAGTGGATTCTGTTAATTAGTAGAAATCATCTGATGAGCAGACTCATGTTAAGAAACAGCTTCCTGTGTACCAATATTTTCTGTAAAAGACATTGTTTCTTCTCAGGTGTTGCAAGCATCTAGTCAGAACTCATCATCTCAATTTCCTTTGTGGTTAATGGAAGGGAAGAGAGAGAGATGAAGTCCTTGAGGTTGCATTTCCATCCCTGCTGGTTTAGGATGAGATAAACTGCTTTCTGAAGAAGAAAGTGTCTTGGGTTATTGGGTTATCATAGGTCTAAGTATGCACTAAGTATTTTCAGGCAGCTAAAGCTGTGGGAGGCGAATCCCACTGAATATGTCATTTGTTAAGGTCATTGTGTGGGCTGTGACATAAACTTTATGTTTCTTATATAGCTTTTATTTATATTCTAGCATGGCTGTTGTAGTCAGGTAGCCTTGCTGGCTATTGAACAAGCAGTTCTCTTTGGCTCCTCTGCATACCACATGCATGAGAAATCTATAGCAAACTGTGCCATTAGTGAAAAAAAGGTCTTACTTTCTTCTGTCAGCTTGTGAGACAGCTCAGATTAATTGCATGTTGCCTTGTTTTCACATGAGGAGGCAGAATTATGTCTGTTTTGTTACTCTTTCTAGTGGAATCATACAAATATTTCTGGAGTTTCTTTCTCTGCTACCTTCTGTGAGAGTCCTCCTTTTGCCTTCCAAAATCTTACTGTTCTGGAATTACGCTAAGAAACACAGCATTACAAGGTTGAACAGTACAATAGGTTTATATAATAGCTTTGGAATATTTTTCCTGTTATTTTCCATCTCTTTTTTTATGTATGCAAACAAGGTGTTAGCTCTTATGATCATTGATACCAACTGAGCAAACGTTTGCATTGAGCTTTCCATGCTGATGGTCAGGTATGGCTTTTGTTTTTCCTGAGCTGATAACAGCTCACTTCACCCCTACCAGTGAGCTGTTTGAATTAATCCCTTTTCTGTGCTTTCCTTTGCATTTGTAAGCATCTAATTGTATTCGTTCCTGATGTTGAATCACTGATAGCTCCCACACATGGAACAGTAGATACTACACAGATACTAGAATACAGGGCAAAGAATGACCAAAACTGCTAAAGGACTGCCAGTCTAGCTCTTCAGAGTCTAGTGTTTGTTTCCTGTGTTGAAAGAAAGTCAGCATAGTTCTGGTTTCCTTTCAGTCAGGCAATTATCTTAATACCTACACATGGGAAGACTATATTCATTCTGCCTTTTGACAGCTTCACCGTGGTCTCTTCAGACCTTCTGCTGTCCTGAGCTACTTAGGATAAGGAAACTTTTGGATTTGACTCAAAACATTGGTTATCTTAAGCTCTGCCCTGGCTTCTGCCCTGGTTTTTTTCAAGTAATTTTAAACCAAAGAAGGGTGCTTGGCTGCACACCATGTTGTAGTTTCACAGAGATTTGGGGTCTCAGATGCTTAAAGAGCAAGTTAGGCTGCTTTGCTGGGAGCATAGATTAAAGAAATGCTGTTAGCAAGCAGAGCTGTTCAGGTTAACAGAGGGCTGAGAAATTTTGCAAAACAATGTATATGTATTTGCAGTGAAATTCACCTATTTTAACACAAATACTTCCATGAAAATCCAAATTAGATCTCAAGATGAAACACTGATGTTTTGTTTATAGCATCTTTTACCATTCATATCTGCCTTAAGTTCTGATATTTTATTCCTTCAGGATGACACAGACGTTACTTTTCCCACATCCCATATGTCCAAATCACATATAAAGATATTTAGCTCAAATACCATGGGTGCAAAACATTCCAAATTGTGGGTCCAGGGTGACGTTTGGTGTGTCTTTAATGTGCTGTGGTGTTCAATTACAATACAGCAAATTTATTTTTATGCAGCCTTCTTCATTGAAAGTATGGAAAATTGCTTTGCAGTGAGTCATCTGATAGCTAAAGAACCAAAAGTCTCTAGTGATATTTAAAGAGAAAGTGGCTCAGAGCTGATAGAGTTCAAGACAGAAAAAGAAACAGAAATTAAAGAGAGGGCCTCCAACCATGGAGAAAATAGCGACAAAGACTGGTTAGGGGGAGGAGTGATGAGAAAGCCAAACATGCTGAGAATGTCTGAGACAGTTCAGGAGATTACGCATATCATTCTGAAACAAGCATTAGGCTTCAGATGTCTCTCCTGTATCACACCAGCCTTAGCCAAGCAAGGTTGCTTTGACCCTAAGAGAATGGTGTAAATTGAGATAAATAAGAGTACTAGGCTTAGGGCACTGTAAGGAATTAGAAGCATGCAGGTAGGGGTTGAGGGAAGGATTAATGTCTTAACTTTCTAGAGCAAAACATTAGAATGTGGTGTCTTCACCTTGGCTGAATGCCAGGCACCCACCAAAGCCATTCTATTACTGCCTCCTCAGCTGGACAGGAGATAGAAAATATTACTAAAGATTCACAAGATAAGGGCAGGGAGAGATCACTCACTGATTACTGTCATGGGCAAAACAGACTCAGCTTGGGGAAACTAATTGAATTTATTACCAATCAAAATTAGGGCAGAATAGTGAAAAGTAAAATCAAATCTTAAAAGCACCTTTCTGTTCTTTCCCCCTCTCCCCCCCCATCTTCCCAGGGGGGAACATTATTCCCAGTTCTCTACCTGCTCCCCACCAGCAGCGCAGGGAGATGGGGAATGAGGGTTATGGGTTCTTCATCTTCTCAGGGAGAGGAGTCCTTCCCCTTCTCCAGCGTGGGGTCCTTCCCATTGGAGACAGACCTCCAGCATGTGTCCTTCCCACAGACTGCAGCTCTTCATGAACTGCTTCAGCATTACTCCTTTCCCACAGCATGCAGTCCTTCGGGAACAGTTTCCTCTAGTCCTTCAGGAACAGTTTCCAGAGTGGGTCCTCTATGGGGTCACAAGTCCTGCCAGCAGACCTGCTCCAGTGTGGGCTCTTACCTCCACAGGGCCACAGATTCTGGCAGGAAGCTCCAGTGTGGGCCTGGAGGACCTCCAGTCCTCCAGGGTCCTCCACTGGAGGATTTCTGCTCCACGTGAACCTCCGTGGGCTGCAGGGCCACAGCTGCTTCACCATGGTCTTCACCATGGGCTGCAAGGGAATCTGCTCTGGCATCTGGAACACTTCCTTCTCCACTGGCCTTGGTGTCTGCAGAGTTGTTGTCTCACCTATTTTCACTCTGCTCTTCTCTAGTTGCAATTGCTTTTGCACAATAACTTTTTTCCCCTTCTTAACTATATGTTTTATATATATATATATATGAATAACTACGTTATCTCAGAGGCGTTACTGCCATCGCTGATGATTCAGCCTTGGCCAGCAGCAGGTCCATCTTGGAGCTGGCTGACATTGGCTCTGCTGGACATAGGGGAAGCTTCTGGCAGCTTTTCACTGAAGTCACCCCTGTAGCCCCTGTGATCAAAACTTTGTCACGCAGACTCAATATGTAGAAGAAAACTGGCATTCTGCAATCCGTGATGTTTAAATGTGTGTGGATTTCGTTAGACCATGAGTGAAGGAATTCAAGTTAGTTAGACAGCAATTATTACAGACATGAATATGGACTTCAGCAGCAGTGCACTCAGAGGGAAGATGGGTTTTGGCTTCTGGTCAAATCTTCCTTGGCTAGTGCTAGAGGGGCCAATCTTCAGAAGTGAGTGTGTGGGAGGAGCAATCAGTTAAGGGTCAGAGATTACTTTAAAACTTGGGCTTTGTGTACAGGGATAAGATCTGAGTAAAGAAGAACAAAAGCTGTCTTGAAGAGCAAGAGGGACTTATTTCCTGTGACATCTGAGGCTTTTGAAGAATTAGATAGTAAGGAAAATATAATGTAGCAAGGGAACAGAACCAAGGCAGGCTGTTAAAGAGATAAGAGATTATTTACCAAAGTCACTGTTGCCTTGCATGTTTTTTCCTATAAAGCTGATGTCCAAAACTGAGCTAGCAGTAAGATACCCGAAAGGAGGAGAATGTTGACGGAGGAGAAAAGAGATGAGTCAGAAGCAGATGCCTGGTGTTTTTAAAGCACAGCACTGTCATGAATGGATATCATCTATATAAACACTATCATCTTTCATTGTAAATTATGTACATTCTCTTGTGTTCTTGGTCAAGTCTAGCAGCTGGTGGTGTGGGACTCTTTGAGGAGCTCTCTCATGTCATGTCACCCAGTCTGCCCATACTGTTTTTTGCTCTGGGCATTCTTTTGACCTTACTCTGTATAGGGCCATATTATCTGCCTTAAGACAGTAAATGAGATGTAAAGTACGTAGCATGGAGGAGAATACAGTCTTTATTGAAAGCAGAAGGGAAAAAAGCTTGTCTTTTTAATGCATTCAGAAAAGTTGACTTTGACATTGTAGTGGTGAAAGATATTGTAAGCATAAAAGTAAGGTTAGAGCCACTCAAGTATCCCAGAATTTGAAGGGTGTCATATTTCATTGTATGCAGTTCTAAAATGCTTATTACAGATCTTCTTATTTACAGCTCTCATGTCTCTTTTGAATCTGCAGAAGAGGAATATCAAGGGCAAACCAAGAGAAAGCGCATTCGAAGGAAGAAACAAACGAGCAGTTTACAAATCTCTAGTAATTTGCATGGAGAACAAACAGATTTGGGAATGCAAGAGTCTGGTGTTCAAGAAAATTTACAGCTGCAGCAAACAGACAGTCCCAAAATAAGCAAAAACAAAAAGAGGAAAATGAAAAAGAAGCGACAGAAAGAAAAAAAGAAAGCAGCTGGCTTAGTGACAAGAACTTCCAGTGTGGATTTTACGTATCAGCCTGACAAAGACAACAAAGAAGAAGTAGCAGGCTTAAAAGACATAAGTGAAAAGGCAGATAGCATTCTGGACTTCCTACAGGCAACACAACAAATTTATTTTGCTGACAGTATGTGCCACTTTTTCTCCTTTCTTTTTATGAGTATTGCCATGCAGGGGAAAATGGATATGCATTTATTACTTCTGTAAAATGGGACAAATCTATTAAAGAAGTGTCTCTCTTGAAGAGAGACATGTGAGAAGAAGTAAGATGTGTGAGTACCTAGGATTTATCCCACTTTCTGGTGTGTACATGAATATGTAAGAAGTCACATCAATAGAAAAAAACAGTGGTCCTCTGTCTTTAAAAATATACATATGTCCCTTGCTCTTCTCTTAAACATTCCAATATGCTTGTGACAAGTGGTTAAAGTTCTTTTTCCCCTGCAAGCAAACATGCAGAATTACTTGCTTTCAGAAAACTTCAAATAAGGGCAATTGCTGTCTTAAACTACTTTCATGCTTAGTATCTCTGACCCAATCTACTTCTCATAATGTCCTGCTTCCCAGGGGGAGATTTATTTGTATTCTTATAAAGTAATCTGGACAGACAGCATGTAAAGGAACAGGGAAGATGCTATTGGCACTGGGGAAGTATATTGACAATAAAATGCTTGTGAGCAAGATGAATGGGAATCGATGCTCAATGCACATTCCATAGTACTTTTAAAAGAATTGCATGGATTTATCCCTAATGGCCTATCCAGTGTTCACTGGTCACTGTGGAGCTGAATGGAGAATATTAAATAGCTTACCTACCTGCATTAGTCCATCTTAAGGCAGAGCTGTCAGCTTCTAGTACCATAAAATTCATCTTTTGGTTACAGAATTACTGTAAAAACCTTGTTAAGATGACATCAGGGATTTCACGTTAACTTTTTCAAGATTTATACATAGAATTTTCTTTGCTTAATGTTAAATTTTCCCCCTGCATCAGGTCTTCATACTAAGCTTAGCATTTGAAATCTATCCTACTTTCTGGCTAAGGTATCACCAAAATTAAGAATTTTACTACTTTGCCATATGGCTAAGTAAATGCAAGCTAAGCTACTTGCATTTGCTCTAGTGGAACTCCACAGTGACCCAGCAAGATTGCACATTCTTCAAGTTCTGCTGTTAATACATGACCCAGAACAGAAACCTGATGAATTGTCCACAGCTGTGTTGCATGTTGATTTTTAAGAAAGAGTGTCGTTGAACTTCAGCTTTCCTGCAAGTCAAGTTCAGGTTTTGGCAGTTTTTGACAGACTGACTGGCTCTGGTTTCAAACTAGCAGATTGGAGTGTTAAGCCAGTGAGGACCTTGGAATCCACAGAGAGGAATTATTAGATGAAAGGAATTTCGTCTGCAGATGAAATATGATATCTATAATTCAGAGTTAGTTTGCCTAACTTTCTTATTAGGCAAATCCCAGTTTATATATAGATCTGACATTATGCTGTTTGCCTTTTCTAGTTGAATGACTTTAACACTACCTGTTTTTTTAGATAAAATTGGAAGCCGTTGCTTTTAGCTGCATTTTCAAATGGTCACATTGGATTACATGGCTAGTACGTATGTCAGAAATCTGAATGGGGAAAATTCTGTACTTCTCAGGTTTCTTGCTGGTAAAAA